>CM042870.1:13290957-13534803 GCA_023658055.1 Thaleichthys pacificus
ACAATTTGTAAAGAATATGCATTTTTCAATGGTTGGCAATGTTAGGAGGAATCCGCCATTGCTGCTTGCAGCTATATTTATTATTATTATTACACATCTTCTCCCATTAGAGTCTATGGCAGCCCCTAGAACCATATGGTAAAAAGTTGTGAAATTTGGCACACTCATTAAGCACAGTCCCCTCTTTATATTCACCAATTTTCATGTCACCCATTGGAGCACTCTAGCGCCACCAACTGGTCAAAGTTGGACTTGTGTTTACACACGTAACTTTTGAACCGTATGACCGATTTTCAAAAATGAGGTACCGTTGGATTCCCTGGATCAAGACGAGTTCAACACACCCTATGAGGTCAATTTCCGGTTATATAGATTTTCCGCCATTTCCGGTTTTATCAAAAACCTTTGAAAGCCTACTCCTCCTACAATTTTTGTCCAATCTTCCAGTGAGGGTTGCTCTAACGATGATGTGTGCCGAATCTAAATTCGGCACACATCATCGTTAGAGCAACCCTCACTGTAGTTATCAAAAGGTTTTTGATTTTCAAAACCGTTTGTCCGGTACGACCAATCAAAATTGGCAACAAAGCAACCAAACAGGAAGTTTGGTCATATCTCAGCAAATCCTTGAGAAATCAAAACCAAACTTGGTAGGATGACTCGGAACTCTCTTCTGAGGATGTCCAATCAATTTTGTGTCATATGATCACTGGGCATGGCCGCAGGATGCAGAAATGTGTTTTGGCCAATAACTGTTGATTTGTTTGCCTTTATTAAGTGATTCCTTTGTCTCATGATATCATGGGACATCCAGTGTGTGACACATGATAACTTGTGATAACATCCGAATTGATGCGGCCGCCATTTTGAATGACTAAAAAAACTTTTTTTCTTTACTCCTCCTACAAATGTTTTCCAATTTTCACCAAATTTGGCAGAGATCATCTTCAGACCAAGCCTCACAAAAGCCATCATATGTTTTTTGGATTTTCAAAACCGTTTGCCCGGTACGGCCAATCAAAATGTGCCGTTAAGCCAGCAAACAGGAAGTTGGGTCGTATCTCAGCAAATCTTTGATGGATTCACACCAAACTTGCTGCATGCACTCGGAACCCTGTTCTGAGGATGTCTAAAAAGTTTTCTGGGTAATTTGACTGCTTGGCCACCTCATTGCTGCTTGCAGCTATATTTAGGGGCCAAGCAGCGAAGCTGCGAGGCACCTATTGTAATTGGTGGTATTATTATTATTCTTCTTCCGTCATGGGTGTCTATGGCAGCCCCCATAAGCGCTTGGTCGAAAGTTGTGAAATTTGGCACACTCATTGGGGACAGTCCCCTGGTCCAATTCACAAAGTGTCATGTCTCATACCTGGGCACTCTAGCGCCACCAATGGGTCAAAGTTGGACTTGTGTTTACACACGCAACTTTTGAACCGCATGTCCGATTGTCAAAAATGAGGTACCGATGGATTCCTTGGATCAAGCCGAGTTCAACGCACACCATGGCGTCAATTTCCGGTTATATAGAATTTCCGCCATTTCCGGTTTTATCAAAACCCTTTGAAAGCCTACTCCTCCTACAATTTTTGTCAAATCTTCGTCAAAATTACCAGAGATAATCTTCAGACCAAGCCTCACAAAAGTTATCGAAAAGAATTTTGATCCTCACAACCGTTTGTTCGGTACAGCCAATCAAATTCAGCAGAAAAGCCGCCAAACAGGAAGTGAAGTCATATATCAGCAAATCTTTGAGATATCAACACCAACCTTGGTATGATGACTCGGAACCCTCTTATGAGGATGTCCACACAATTTGGTGTCATGTGATCACTGGGCGTGGCCGCAGGAAGCAAAAATGTGTTTGGGCCAATAACTATTGATTTGTTTGCCTTTATGAAGTGATTCCTTTGTCTCATGATATCTTGGGACATCCCGTGTGTGACACATGATAACTTGTGATAAAAGCCGAATTGATGCGGCCACCATTTTGAATTAATTGAAAAAGGTTTATTCTCTACTCCTCCTACAATTGTTGTCATATCTTCTTCAAAATTACCAGAGATGATCTTCAGACCAATCCTCACAAAAGTTATCCCATGGCGTTTTGATTTTCTAAACCGTTTGTCCGGTACAGCCAATCAAAATTGGCAAAAAAGCAACCAAACAGGAATTTGGATCAAATCTCAGCAAATCTTTGATATATCAACACTAAACTTGGTATATCGGTGAAAGACACTACAACATGTTACCATGTGCAAAGGCAACTTCATATCTCCAAAAATGATTGATCAGACATGAAAATCCCTCACCTTTCGGCGAAATTCGCCGTTTTGAAACCAAAATAGGTGACCTACGTGAATCGTGTAGATTTGATGAGAAATTGTTTTGGAGGGAGGGGGGGGGGGTATATTCATTCAGTGAACTGCGAACAGGTGCGCGTGACAGAAGGGAGCGCGAGTGCATGGAAATATTAACGCGAAGGGCCTTGCATCACCAGTGCAGACCACCATCAGAAGCTGAAAGCACTGGCCTCGGCGATTTACCTGACTGAATTTGGTGAATGATGGTTTCAATCATTTTTTATATTTTCTGGTATATCTAAGTTAAGTTACCCAGGAGCTCTGTTGACAGACTTAGCTAACATTAGCTACAGCTTGATGAATTGAGTCATTGAACACAGCAGGAGAGAACGCAACGTTAGCCGGCTAGCTAAAGCTCCGGTGGAAAATTCCAAATGAACGTATGCAGCCCTTAGTGCCGCTTACACAACAGTGACACTGATCGAAAGCTAATTTGAGACAATATAAAGATGGAAAACCAGGCTAAGAAACGTAAACGTAATTACTTTCACTAGCCAACGTTTTACCAATTGCACAAACGGCTATGTTTGTTTGTTTCAAGCTCCAAAAATGCTCGCATTAAGCATGGAAGTCCCTAACTAGCATCACATCAGGCAGAATTTGCATGCATTAGCAGGGCGCTCGCTGTAGTGGCGTATGGGACCGGTTCTGGTGGGCCGGTCTGGATCAAAGTCCAGGGCCTATTTTTTTACTCCCAGTCAGTCCCTGCCGTTCTATCAATAAGCAGACCTGCCAACCTGTACGCAGTTTGTGTAGCGGATACGCATTTTGACTTCAAAGTACGCTGGTACTTGTATTGGCTGTCAATCATGATGGAAGAGTAGACAAGTTAAGTTACAGCATGTCCACCATCTCTTGTGGGGGTTATGCATTAAGCCATTTGTGGTGCCCTTACCACATTGTGCCTCATATACTGTAAATGTTAGACCCAGTGACAGGCTGGCATGAAATGGCTTGCATAATACTTAGTAAGGAGGCCATAATAATTTTTGACTCATGGCTTAAGTTAAGTTTCTCCAGCTCTCCCCAGGTTGGCAAAATAAGTATCTCCAAATGCATCAGATTGATGCTTTAAAATATGGAATGTTTACATTTTTCTTATGGGGGAGCATGCACCCGGACCCCCTTAGAGGGGTAATATCCTTCTCACCTTTTTCACCCGACCCGTTTTCATGCCTGTTGATATAAAGGAAATCGAATTTATCGCTGACGCTAAAATAATGCTTTACACATTCGCCAGTCAAAAACTGATACTTTGATTCAATCACAAGTTCATATGAAGACTCTTGAGAATGTTTAGTACACAAATCTGAGGAAAAGTTGACTGTAACATGAAAAGTAGATTTTTGGTGAATATTTGAAACATACGTGCTTGGCTAATTGCTAAGGAAATTTGCAATGTAATGTCTCCCTCTGCTCCTGAGCGCGCGCGCTCCACATTCTCACACACACTCAGCCTTTCCCTTGACACACGCGCAGGCTTGGCAAGACGCACACGCAACATTTCAGGAGAGTGTGGGCTGACCAAGCCCCCACTCATTGCTTGGTCTTTAGCAAAGGCCTTGTGGATCTTGATGGTATTGCATTTCCGATTTTGTATGCAATGGTAAAAAGTTCTCCAAATCGTGAAACATTGATAGTATAGGCCAAGAGTAACTACCACACCACAAATGGCCCAATATCACCCATAGGTGACGCTACAGGCCACGCCCAGATGCACAAAGATACAAAGCTTTCTGGAATGGGTAGGCTCACCAAGCCCCTTCCCTTCACTCCTTGGCTTAAAATAAAAGCCCTTGTGGATCCGGTTTTATCAAAAACCTTTGAAAGCCTACTCCCCCTACAATTTTTTTCCAATCTTCCCCAGAATTGGCATCCATCATCGTTGGAGCAACCCTCACTCAAAACTAATTTATATATTTGATTTTCAAAACCGTTTGTCCGGTACAGCCAATCAAAATTGGCAACATGCATGCTTGGCTAATTTCTAGGGCTGTTTACCCAAATCCTCTCTCCCTTTGCTCCTGTGCACGCGTGCTCCACATTCTCACACACACAAGGGGCCAGAGCCCCTTGACACATGCGCAAGCTTGGTACGACGCACAAGAAGAAGACCATTTTATTGTTGGAGAAGACTTGAAGACAACGACTGACGAGACTCCTGCAGCCCTCAGAGATTTTCATTGTTACATTTGACAGTGAGTAATAAGAGCCTACAACGGCAGTACAAAACATGTATTTTAGCGTTTGTATTCGTATGATAACTTGAAGACTTTTATACTGTTGTAAACAGGATAGCAGCTAATCTAGCTAGGCTAGCTGAGCTAAGGATTTCTCTTTGTACAGACAGTATTACAGGCTAGCAAGCCGTAAAATCTTTAACATTATACTTGCTTCGTGAGACGCGTTTGAAATTAGTATACTGTACGTAATTGTGCGGTTGGGTTGTTCTATTTTCACGTCATTGTTGATGTAATTTTGTTTGTGCGTTCCAAGTTGTTCTGACGGTATTCACATCATAAATTATTATTTTCGAAACTGTAGCTAGGTAGTCTAGTTTGCTGCATAGTTAGAGCTACCTAGCATTAAACACGTAGCAATGGTACCATGGTTGTTTTACTTGCTAGCTTTGTCTGGGTTCGTGGTTTGATCGTTTAGGAGTGGAAATATTCAAGCATGGATTTTTCTATACAGTGACAATTTGTGAAGAATATGAATTTTTCAATGGTTCGCAATGTTTTGGAGGAATCCGCCGGTGCTGATCAAGCCAAGTTCAACGCACACCATGGCGTCATTTTCCGGTTATATAGATTTTCCGCAATTTCTGGTTTTATCAAAACCCTTTGGTTTTGTAGGAGGAGGCCAAGCCTACTCCTCCTACAATTTTTGTCAGATCTTCGTCAAAATTACCAGAGATGATCTTCAGACCAAGCCTCACAAAAGATATCGAAAATAATTTTGATCATCACAACCGTTTGTCCGTGACAGCCAATCAAATTCAGCAGAAAAGCTGCCAAACAGGAAGTGAAGTCATATCTCAGCAGTTCTTTGATGCAGTGACACCAAATTTGTTACGCCTAATCGGAACCTTATTCTGAGGATGTCCTCCAAAAATGGTGTCATGTGATTACAAGGGGGCGTGGCCGGAAGCATAAACGTGTTTTGGCTAATAACTGTTGAAGTTTTTAGCTTAATAAAGTATTTTATTTGTCTCTTGATGTCTTCTGAGATCCCAAGCCTGACCTTCGATAATATTTCATAACAACCGAATTGACGTGGCCGCCATTTTGGATTTTATGGGAAAGTGTAAAAACCTTTTTCACGCCCCAATGATTACCAAATTTGGCACAGATTATCTTCAGACCCAGCTGCACAAAAGGTATCAGATGTATTTTCCATTTTCAAAAACGTTTGTTCGGTAGAGCCGATCAAAGGCGGCAGCAAAGCCGCTAAACGAGACGTGAGAGCGTAACTCAGCAACCATTTGTCCGATTGTCACCAAACTTCGGTTCGTTTGTTCCCACGAGGAGCAGAGGAGGCCTGCGGTGTTATACCAGAAAAAAACACTTTGAACACTCGGTACTCTTGAACGCAAACAGATATTTCAACCAAACTTGGTGTGTTGCATGAGTGCAACAGGTTGTTGTGACTTAATTGTTGCACAAGTGCTATGGAGGCCATGTCCTGCTCTGGACTGCTTGGCCCCTCCATTGCTGCTTGCAGCTATATTTAGGATTCCTCCATAAGGAGGAAACCTATTGTTATTGTTAGTTTTATTATTAGGATTCCTCCGTAAGGAGGAAACCTATTGTTATTGTTAGTTTTATTATTATTATTAGGATTCCTCCGTAAGGAGGAAACCTATTGTTATTGTTGGTTTTATTATTAGGATTCCTCCGTAAGGAGGAAACCTATTGTTAATGTTAGTTTTATTATTATTATTATTCTAGTTCCATGGGAGTCAATGGCAGCCCCTAGACCCCTTGGATAACTTTTTGTGAAATTTGGCACACTCATTAAGGACAGTTCCTTCTATACCTACACCAAGTTTCATGTATCCCATTAGACCACTCTAGCGCCACCAATGGGTCAAAGTTGGACTTGTGTTCACACACGCAACTTTTGAACCGTATGACTGATTTTCAAAAATGAGGTACCACTGGATTCCCTGGATCAAGACGAGTTCAACGCACCCTATGACGTCAATTTCTGGTTATATAGATTTTCCGCCATTTCCGGTTTTATCAAAAACCTTTGAAAGCCTACTCCTCCTACAATTGTTGTCATATCTTCTTCAAAATTACCAGTGATGATCTTCAGACCAAGCCTCACAAAAGTTATCCCATGGCGTTTTGATTTTCTAAACCGTTTGTCTGGTACAGCCAATCAAAATTGGCCAAAAAGCAACCAAACAGGAATTTGGGTCAAATCTCAGCAAATCTTTGATATATCAACACTAAACTTGGTATATCGGTGGAAGACACTACAACATGTTACCATGTGCAAAGGCAACTTAGTATCTCCAAAAATGATTGATATAAAGCAAATCGAATTTATCGCTAATGCTAAAAAAATGCTTTACACATCCGCCAGTCAAAAACTGATACTCTGATGCAATCACAAGTTCATATGAAGACTCTTGAGAATGTTTAGTACACAAATCTGAGAAAAAGTTGACTGTGAGATGAAAAGTCGATTTTTTGTGAATATTTGAAACTAGCATGCTTGGCTAATTGCTAAGGAAATTTCCAATGTAATGTCTCCCTCTGCTCCTCAGCGCGCGCGCTCCACATTCTCACACACACTCAGCCTTTCCCTTGACACACGCGCAGGCTTGGCAAGACGCATACTCAACATTTCAGGAGAGTGTGGGCTGACCAAGCCCCCACTCATTGCTTGGTCTTTAGCAAAGGCCATGTGGATCTTGATGGTATTGCATTTCCGATTTTGAATGCAATGGTAAAAAGTTCTCAAAATCCTGAAACATTGATAGTATAGGCCTAAGAGTAACTACCACACCACAAATGGCCCAATATCACCCATAGGTGACGCTACAGGCCACGCCCAGATGCACAAAGATACAAGGCTTTCTGGAATGGGTAGGCTCACGAAGCCCCCTCCCTTCACTCCTTGGCTTGAAATAAAAGCCCTTGTGGATCTTGATGGTATTGCATTTCAGATTTGGTATCACATTGGTAAGTCTACAGCATGGATATTCCTATACAGTGACAATTTGTGTAGAATATACATTTTTCAATGGTTCGCAATGTTAGGAGGAATCCGCCATTGCTGCTTGCAGCTATATTTATTATTATTATTATTCTAGTTCCATGGGAGTCAATGGCAGCCCCTAGACCCCTTGGATAACTTTTTGTGAAATTTGGCACACTCATTAAGGACAGTTCCTTCTATACCTACACCAAGTTTCATGTATCCCATTAGACCACTCTAGCGCCACCAATGGGTCAAAGTTGGACTTGTGTTCACACACGCAACTTTTGAACCGTATGACTGATTCTCGAAAATGAGGTACCATTGGATTCCCTGGATCAAGACGAGTTCAACGCACCCTATGACGTCAATTTCCGGTTATATAGATTTTCCGCCATTTCCGGTTTTATCAAAAACCTTTGAAAGCCTACTCCTCCTACAATTGTTGTCATATCTTCTTCAAAATTACCAGTGATGATCTTCAGACCAAGCCTCACAAAAGTTATCCCATGGCGTTTTGATTTTCTAAACCGTTTGTCTGGTAAAGCCAATCAAAATTGGCCAAAAAGCAACCAAACAGGAATTTGGGTCAAATCTCAGCAAATCTTTGATATATCAACACTAAACTTGGTATATCGGTGGAAGACACTACAACATGTTACCATGTGCAAAGGCAACTTCGTATCTCCAAAAATGATTGATATAAAGCAAATCGAATTTATCGCTGACGCTAAAAAAATGCTTTACACATCCGCCAGTCAAAAACTGATACTCTGATGCAATCACAAGTTCATATGAAGACTCTTGAGAATGTTTAGTACACAAATCTGAGAAAAAGTTGACTGTGAGATGAAAAGTCGATTTTTTGTGAATATTTGAAACTAGCATGCTTGGCTAATTGCTAAGGAAATTTCCAATGTAATGTCTCCCTCTGCTCCTCAGCGCGCGCGCTCCACATTCTCACACACACTCAGCCTTTCCCTTGACACACGCGCAGGCTTGGCAAGACGCATACTCAACATTTCAGGAGAGTGTGGGCTGACCAAGCCCCCACTCATTGCTTGGTCTTTAGCAAAGGCCCATGTGGATCTTGATGGTATTGCATTTCCGATTTTGAATGCAATGGTAAAAAGTTCTCAAAATCCTGAAACATTGATAGTATAGGCCAAGAGTAACTACCACACCACAAATGGCCCAATATCACCCATAGGTGACGCTACAGGCCACGCCCAGATGCACAAAGATACAAGGCTTTCTGGAATGGGTAGGCTCACCAAGCCCCCTCCCTTCACTCCTTGGCTTGAAATAAAAGCCCTTGTGGATCTTGATGGTATTGCATTTCAGATTTGGTATCACATTGGTAAGTCTACAGCATGGATATTCCTATACAGTGACAATTTGTGTAGAATATACATTTTTCAATGGTTCGCAATGTTAGGAGGAATCCGCCATTGCTGCTTGCAGCTATATTATTATTATTATTATTCTAGTTCCATGGGAGTCAATGGCAGCCCCTAGACCCCTTGGATAACTTTTTGTGAAATTTGGCACACTCATTAAGGACAGTTCCTTCTATACCTACACCAAGTTTCATGTATCCCATTAGACCACTCTAGCGCCACCAATGGGTCAAAGTTGGACTTGTGTTCACACACGCAACTTTTGAACCGTATGACTGATTTTCAAAAATGAGGTACCACTTGGATTCCCTGGATCAAGACGAGTTCAACGCACCCTATGACGTCAATTTCCGGTTATATAGATTTTCCGCCATTTCCGGTTTTATCAAAAACCTTTGAAAGCCTACTCCTCCTACAATTGTTGTCATATCTTCTTCAAAATTACCAGTGATGATCTTCAGACCAAGCCTCACAAAAGTTATCCCATGGCGTTTTGATTTTCTAAACCGTTTGTCTGGTACAGCCAATCAAAATTGGCCAAAAAGCAACCAAACAGGAATTTGGGTCAAATCTCAGCAAATCTTTGATATATCAACACTAAACTTGGTATATCGGTGGAAGACACTACAACATGTTACCATGTGCAAAGGCAACTTCGTATCTCCAAAAATGATTGATATAAAGCAAATCGAATTTATCGCTGACTGCTAAAAAAATGCTTTACACATCCGCCAGTCAAAAACTGATACTCTGATGCAATCACAAGTTCATATGAAGACTCTTGAGAATGTTTAGTACACAAATCTGAGAAAAAGTTGACTGTGAGATGAAAAGTCGATTTTTTGTGAATATTTGAAACTAGCATGCTTGGCTAATTGCTAAGGAAATTTCCAATGTAATGTCTCCCTCTGCTCCTCAGCGCGCGCGCTCCACATTCTCACACACACTCAGCCTTTCCCTTGACACACGCGCAGGCTTGGCAAGACGCATACTCAACATTTCAGGAGAGTGTGGGCTGACCAAGCCCCCACTCATTGCTTGGTCTTTAGCAAAGGCCCATGTGGATCTTGATGGTATTGCATTTCCGATTTTGAATGCAATGGTAAAAAGTTCTCAAAATCCTGAAACATTGATAGTATAGGCCAAGAGTAACTACCACACCACAAATGGCCCAATATCACCCATAGGTGACGCTACAGGCCACGCCCAGATGCACAAAGATACAAGGCTTTCTGGAATGGGTAGGCTCACGAAGCCCCCTCCCTTCACTCCTTGGCTTGAAATAAAAGCCCTTGTGGATCTTGATGGTATTGCATTTCAGATTTGGTATCACATTGGTAAGTCTACAGCATGGATATTCCTATACAGTGACAATTTGTGTAGAACATACATTTTTCAATGGTTCGCAATGTTAGGAGGAATCCGCCATTGCTGCTTGCAGCTATATTTGTTGGAATGCTGCTTCAGCATTCCAAGTATTGTTCTTTGAATCTTTATTGTTGGAATGCTGCTTCAGCATTCCAAGTATTGTTCTTTGAATCTTTATTCAACTTCTTCATATTCTTATTCTATTTCTTCCGTGGCACGTTTCAGCGCCTTCAAATCTTCAGCTATTAAAACCGTTCAGCTATCAAAATATTCAGCAGTTTCAGGCCATTCCTGCTATGACTTTTCAGCTTAGTACCTCTTATGCTTGAATTAATATAAATCAATATTCATAATATTTTTAACATGGGTTTCCAATGGAGTTTTCTTTCAAATCCTCTCAAACTTCTTTAAACTTCTTCAACTTCCAAATCCTTCTTCTTCCTCAATCTTTCAGCTAGAGCCACCATTTAAACTTAAAAATGTTGACAAAACCCTAAACTATTTTTAAATAATTCAGCTTTTTGATATCTATTCAACTTTTTTCAATATCACTGATTATGTTTCATGACTTTTTCAAGCCGTTTCTGAGATTTACATGGGTGTGTACGTGAAAGCCTAGAGTGCAGACTGAAACGCTTAGAGTGGAGGGGAGCTTCGGATGTCGTTGAAAAAATATTTCTAGTTTGCCAGCATTGCCACAATTTTCGCTCTTCATGCTTCGTTTTTGGATCAATAGATAGTTAATTTTGTGCTGGTCGTAGACAGTTGTCTGTTGAATCCAACAGACGTACACATTTGTTCAGAGCCCCACGAAAGCGAGACAAAGTCCAACTCTCGCCCCATAGAGACCAATGCAAATCTGGTGACAAAATCGTCAGAGAAAGCAAAAAGAACAAGATTTTGAAACTGCCGGTAGAGTCGTATTTCTGACCGCACAGAAATATAAAGGACATCTCTGGTTTCGGCAGAGTCTTGGGTCTCGGAAAATATCCTTATTTTTTGGATTGGAAGTATAGTTTTGCGTCTAGGTTAACTTGTTTGAGGTGTGGATTCTAGCTACATTTCTGTTATTCTCTGCCCTCAGCGCGTTAGCATTCATAGCTGCACCATCACCGTGGCAACCACACAAACAAGCGCCACTCAGTCTATTACACAGGTGATTGTTATTAGCTGATTAGTGGAGACACAAGACAAGCTATTCAGTCAACTCGTCTCATTAAAAGACTAACAGTGCGTTCACACTGCAGTGTTTTTTTACGCTCTGCACCGCTCGCCTTCCCACAGTGCCCCACGCTCGGGGGCGTGTTAGACAAGTTAATACAGAGTTGTAGTTCTCTAAGGTCACTGTTGTTGTCATGGCCAAGCGTGCAGATTTGGGTTCATGTACTCACAATATCGATCAAAATACCGCATTTTTACTAGTGCAAGATTACAGTAGAATAACGTTACATGTTACGCCACCGGTCACTCAACCAGTCGTTTGTAGGCTGGGCTAGCGAGCTAGCAGTGGCACAGAACAGTCACGTAATGTGACGAGACTGAATTTAAAAGTAGGCTATAAAAACACACTAGGAACACTGACGACATCGGCAACCATGCACTATTAGTTTAATGTAATCTTTAAATTCAGGCTCGTCACATTAGTAACTTTGTTCTGAACAGAACTGGGTGTGCAGACACATACGAAAAGTTTCTCCTCCATCTCGAAATTGTGAAACCTAGAAATGTTTATCATGACCAACGGTTGCTACGTTACAAGAAACAAGAAACCAATCCAATTGGCCAACGCTAGCGTTTTCACGCTCCTCATTTACATAAAGTTGAGAAAATCCAACTTTCAACGCTCTGTTCCGCTCCGCTCGCCTTCCCACAATGCCCTACGCGAGCGTCAACGCCTGGTTTCATTGAAAATGAATTGGAAGCCGACGCCCCGCGCCGCCAACTCCGCTGCAGTGTGAACGCACTGTAAGAGCACCACAACACAACTACTACCACTACTGATACTGCTATATTTTAAGCCACTACTACAACTACTAATTCTGCAGATGCTGCTAATATCTCTTTTACAAACTACTTCGCTAATGGAACTGTTTTGTTCTACTACGCCACTGAGTGCGTTCACTTGACCATGAGAAACCCGATTACTAGCAATTGTCGGTTTATGCCATACGATTACTCCATTTACATGTGTAATTAGTTATGCGATTACTCAATAAGCGCGTCTACATGATTCTTTTTATTAATCGTTGTATGCTCCACGGACAAAACTTGCACCATCATCCTTCTGCAACAAAGTGTCGCCGTGTCTTCCTGTATCGGCCCTACTGCTGAATGTTTCATTCAATCAACACATTGAATCCTTCTAAGAAAGCCGAGTAAACGCACTCAATGCACACATCTGCTACTGCTATTACTATCCCAACTATAATGTCAGCTGTTAAGACTATAATATTATTTTCATGACTAGCTAGCCTAGGCCTACTTCTTCTTCTGTTTAACAGTTCAGCTTTCAGCTTCTCCCGCATTGTATTTCAGCTCTAAGCGTTGTTAGATGATGCAGTTCAGTTTCCACACTGCCTCTTTTGTGTGACTCACACATTTTTGAAATTCATTTCAGCTTGCGGGTATGTTCTCATTTCTGTATTTTCTGCAATTTAAGAAAAATAATTTCATCTTTCAGCATTCCAACGCATTTTCAGCAGGAAATGCCTTTCTAGTTCAACTTATTATTCTATTTCTTCCGTGGCACCTTTCAGCGCCTTCAAATCTTCAGCTATTAAAACCGTTCAGCTATCAAAAAATTCAGCAATTTCAGGCCATGGGTGCTGTGACTGTTCAGCTTTGTACCTCTTATGCTTGAATTAATATAAATCAATATTCATCATATTTTTAACATGGGTTTCCAATGGAGTTTTCTTTCAAATCCTCTCAAACTTCTTTAAACTTCTTCAACTTCCAAATCCTTCTTCTTCCTCAATCTTTCAGCTAGAGCCACCATTTGAACTTTAAAATGTTGACAAAACCCTAAACAATTTTTGAATAATTCAGCTTTTTGATATCTATTCAACTTTTTTCAATATCACTGATTATGTTTCATGACTTTTTCAAACCGTTTCTGAGATTTACATGGGTGTGTACGTGAAAGCCTAGAGTGCAGACTGAAACGCTTAGAGTGGAGGGGAGCTTCGGATGTCGTTGAAAAAATATTTCTAGTTTGCCAGCATTGCCACAATTTTCGCTCTTCATGCTTCGTTTTTGGATCAATAGATAGCTCATTTTGTGCTGGTCGTAGACAGTTGTCTGTTGAATCCAACAGATGTACACATCTGTTCAGAGCCCCACGAAAGCGAGACAAAGTCCAACTCTCGCCCCATAGAGACCAATGCAAATCTGGTGACAAAATCGTCAGAGAAAGCAAAAAGAACAATATTTTGAAACTGCCGGTAGAGTCGTATTTCTGACCGCACAGAAATATAAAAGACATCTCTGGTTTCGGCAGAGTCTTGGGTCTCGGAAAATATCCTTATTTTTTGGATTGGAAGTATAGTTTTGCGTCTAGGTTAACTTGTTTGAGGTGTGGATTCTAGCTACATTTCTGTTATTCTCTGCCCTCAGCGCGTTAGCATTCATAGCTGCAACATCACCGTGGCAACCACACAAACAAGCGCCACTCAGTCTCTTACACAGGTGATTGTTATTAGCTGATTAGTGGAGACACAAGACAAGCTATTCAGTCAACTCGTCTCATTAAAAGACTAAGAGCACCACAACACAACTACTACCACTACTGATACTGCTATATTTTATGCCACTACTACAACTACTAATTCTGCAGATGCTGCTAATATCTCTTTTACTAACTACTTCGCTAATGGAACTGTTTTGTTCTACTACGCCACTGAGTGCGTTCACTTGACCATGAGAAACACGATTACTAGCAATTGTCGATTTATGCCAATAATACGATTACTCCGTTTACATGTGTAATTAGTTATGCGATTACTCAATAAGCGCGTCTACATGATTCTTTTTATTAATCGTTGTATGCTCCACGGACAAAACTTGCACCATCATCCTTCTGCAACAAAGTGTCGCCGTGTCTTCCTGTATCGGCCCTACTGCTGTATGTTTTATTTAATCAACACATTGAATCCTTCTAAGAAAGCCGAGTAAACGCACTCAATGCACACATCTGCTACTACTATTACTATTCCAACTATAATTTCAGCTGTTAAGACTATAATATTCTTTTTATGACTAGCTAGCCTAGGCCTACTTCTTCTTCTGTTTAACAGTTCAGCTTTCAGCTTCTCCCGCATTGTATTTCAGCTCTTAGCGTTGTTAGATGATGCAGTTCAGTTTCCACACTGCCTCTTTTGTGTGACTCACACATTTTTGAAATTCATTTCAGCTTGCGGGTATTTTCTCATTTCTGTATTTTCTGCAATTTAAGAAAAATAATTTCATCTTTCAGCACTCCAATGCATTTTCAGCAGGAAATACCTTTCTAGTTCTGCATACTTACCGGTATTTATTAATTTTTTCCTCCCACTTTTTTTGCTCGCCTACTCCTTTCACACCGTTTAAGCTAGAAACACCGTTCAAACTTCATTTGATAAAGTCTGAACTGCTCTAGTGTGCTATTACTTTTCTCATTGATAACTTTTACAGTTTTTAAGGTATTAAAGTTTAAAGTGCTAAAAAAAAATTATGGGTTTCAATGGTTCAGAATGTTCAAGTCAAAGTCAATTGTGACGTCATGCACTGACAACTATTTCTCACTGCGACAATTTTTGACGCTGTTTAACACTTTCCTGCCTGAATATGCAGACTGTCATAGCCGACCGTCACAAACAGCCACATCGGAGTCACGAAAGGTTTACTGCAGCTGGCGTTACTACGAACAAAGGCTTCGTAACTGAAACGTTTTTACTTTTAGTTGACGTCTTCAATTTCTCCGTTTTCAATTTGAAGCAGTAAATCTAACAGTAGGAATTCTCCCACGACATCCGCTCGCTCCGCTGACAAATATGTTTTCTCAGTCCACCATACCTTCGATGAGCTAATTTTCGAACACTTTCAATACAAGATACAGGCCATGTTAGAGTTGATATATATACACATAATTGTGTGGGCAATGTAGAACAGCACACAGATTAGAAATATGACATTTTGTTTTAAAGTTATGGCCATTCTAGTGACGAGTGCTTACAACGCTAGCTACGACTGTGTAGCTGCCATAGAATGGCGAAACTAGCTACGTCTATCGTTCGTTACCTACAAACAAATGCTTCGTAACAGTATTTACTTTTTATCGGCGATATTGACAACAGAGGTTAAGGAACTTGTCTTTAATCAAAAGAATGTCTCCGTTTTCAAATTGAAGCAGTATCTAGCTTACTGTAGGAAGTCTCCCATTGCATCCTCTCTCTAGCTTCTTCGGCGAAAGATGGACGACAATGACGATGCATGCATTATTCACGCCTACGGTGTTAATAGTCTGTAAAAATACCACTTTGACACACTTGCAAGAAATTATCCGCTGGTTAGATGTAGCATGATCTTATTTACCACCCACAATAGTTCAGCTTTTTTTGCAGAAGCATTCTGAGTTAGAGTGCCTAGCTTTTCCAGTTGCACAACAAAGTCACATAATGTGACGAGATTTAATTTAAAAAACTCACCAGGGACAACGACAACATCGGCAACCCTGCACTATGGATTATTATTTTGATGTCATCTTTAAATTAAGTGTCTGAACAGGACTGGTTGTGCAGGCACACGTGATTAGTTTCTCCTTCATCTTGAACCTAAAACCTAGATTCTAGGTTAGAAATGTTGACAATTATGGCAAGCCGTTTTATCATTGAATGAATTCTTGATATCCAAAATTCGAATTTTGGATATCAACAATTGCATTTTGGATATCAACAATTCGAATTTTGGATATCAACAATTGCATTTTGGATATCAACAATTCGCATTTTGGATATCAACAATTGCATTTTGGATATAAACAATTCGAATTTTGGATATCAACAATTGCATTTTGGATATCAACAATTCGAATTTTGGATATCAACAATTGCATTTTGGATATCAACAATTCGAATTTTGGATATCAACAATTCAATTCTGGATATCAACAATTCGAATTCTTGATATCCAGAATTGCATTTTGGATATCAACAATTCGAATTCTTGATATCCAGAATTGAATTCTGGATATCAACAATGTATGCTAATGACTAGCATGTGGGCGGGAGTAGGCAGGCTACGTAAATTCTGTTTGCAAAGGCGTAACATTTTCTACGCTAAGAGCGTTGCCCACTGCGGCCATTGTAGATTTTGCAATCCGTTGGCGTTCGGTTTAGGTCAACATTGATTTTGAAAATGGATTAAGTTGGATGTTTTGAGACCCCAAAAAACGTAATCATTGTCCTAATTTTTATGAATGTATTGTAGCCTACGTGTAGTTATCTGGCCGGGTTCAGAGTAAATTCCACTAAATTGGCAGAACTACGCCATCTACTGTTCAAATGTGTACCTGCTCCGAGTAGCTATAGCGTGGCATTGTAGGGAATTCCTCATAGCAACGGAGGATTTTCTACAAGACGGAGCGTGCCTGCTGTAGTCCGTCTACATTCACACGTTTTTCCAATTGTAAATGCAGAAGTAAAACTGGATGTTAACAACTGACCGGCTCCGAATGATTTAGAAGACATCTCACATAGGTCACATACGCACGAAAATGTATGAGACTATACCACCCAATACATTGAAGCACTAGGCCTACTGGTATACATTAAGCTTTAAATTATAAAACTACTAAACTTTCCTCTTAGAGCTATTAATAGATGCTAAACTGTCCAACACAATCCAAAACCAACTCATTTTACATAAGTAGGCCTATGTTGTTCACGTGGGAGGGAAAAGGCAGGCATTGTGTTTTATTATTTCACAAATATGTTGAAATGATGCGGTTCATAACAAAAGATGCAGTCATTAATTCCTAGGGCATTTCCAATGGGTGTTATTAAGCATTCCAATTACATGTCTCCAACTTGGAGACATGTTGCATCACTGTGTCTGTCTCACTGTACATGCATATGGGATTTCCCATGTACTTAAGTTATTCACTAATCAATAGAACTTTCACAAATCAATAGAACTAGTCATTGGATACTTAGTATGTTCTCATGTGAGTTTGTTATTGATAAGAGTAGATTGTGTGTAGTCAGGTTGAATAGATGTTGAGGGTCACGAGAAATTACTGGATAAATGTCCCTTGTGATGACGGGGAGAGCGCCACCTATGATCTCTCTCTGCCCTGAGTGGTCATGGGCTGGGAGCTGTGAAGCTTTCTCTGTGACTGTTGTAACATCATTAATACCTGACTATCAATATCCATGTTGACTTTATTTGACCCTATAAAACACGTTCCCCCGACCTTTGAAGATGGGAAACATGATTGAGACCTAAGCCTGGTGTTGTGCCGTCATTTATTGTCCGAGGTCTGTTTTCTCTCCCAATCTGCAGATCAATAATACTTTAGTCACATAAAAAAACAGAACTGAACTTAGTCTCTGTTAATGAAGACGAACAAGAAACTTCATCAAAGGCGAGTTCTCTGCTGGGGATCATCCTGGACAGCTTGGAAGAGGAGGCTGAGAGTAGCTGATGGCCATTATGGACAACCCATTTCATCCCCACAGTGATGATGCAATGGAGAACCCGCAGCAACAGAATAGACAACCAAAATAATTACAGGCCACAGTACAATCCATTAGCTAGTAAGATAAATGAAGATATGATCAATTTTATGAATACAAAGAAATAAACACGATGGAGATGGTGTATTGCAAACAAACTTTATTAAAAGAAAGCAATTATATAATTCATACAATATAAATGTGACTTTGGATTCATTTAATAGCTGCACATAAAACATTACATTGATACCTGCCCCCTCTAATAACTACTTATCCCTAACACATGACATGTAAAGGTAAAAGCTTGTACACAATATGGGCACATTCCTCTGATCTAACGTTGCTGACATATCAAATATCAATCAAATAGTAGTCGGACAACGAGGTGTTGTCTTCTGCTGGTGAGATCAGATTGGATTACCTTTAAAGTCACATTCATATTTTTGCATGTTCAGAAGACCAGCAGCTCAATAAACATAGGTGAACTGTGTCCTTTCTTCAGACTGAATCCGGGTTGGACACCAGGTAGACAAGTCCACCATGTAGGCTGTGGACAGCGGCTTTGGACAAGGTCAGCTTGGTGTTGTCAGGCCAGGTAGTCATGATCCAAGGACTCTGGTCCACCTACAATTCAATAGGAAACCAGAGAAATAAGAGGGATTTTTTTTTTAGATCAGGGGTATTCAACTTCTATGCGGTCCAGAGTCTGCAATTTTCCTGTTCTACCTCATCACTGTCACTCACCCACCCAGCAGTGTCCCAGGTCAAATGTATGCCCTGTTTAGAGCCTTCAAATGAATAAAAAACTAGCTTCATGTCCAGAGTTAAGTTTTAAGGGACTTAGATTAAAAACAATACCATCAATAGAATTCTGACTGACCCTAGTTCCACATCCCACACATCAAGAGGAGATCTGGGGAAAATAGGACGTTGTGTCACCACAGTAGCCTATACATTTCGCTACCTACCAGACGTAGTCCAGGTCTCCAAACCTGTTCTTGGAGAACTGCCTGACTAGCTAGCATAGCTAGCTACAGTACAGTAGCATTAACGTGTGCTTGATCGACTGTAGTGCTAGTTATCGATCAAAACAAAACAAAATATAAAAGCCAAAACTAGTACAGTACCTCTTTTGTTGGGTGGTCCACTTAGGTTTCTTATGAGATTATGATACTTTTTCATTACAAACACTTGTACAGACATCTACCAACCCGTCTGCTACGAGGAGAATAAACCCAACAGAATCCCAACTCTTGCGTAGTGGACGCAACGGTTTTTTTTTAACTCCCCCCACTCCCCTACCCATTGGTTTACAGCTTTAATTATGCAAATATATCTTAACTTGATATCCAGAATTGCATTTTGGATATCAAGAATTCGAATTGTTGATATCCAGAATTGCATTTTGGATATCAAGAATTCGCATTTTGGATATCAACAATTGCATTTTGGATATCAAGAATTCGCATTTTGGATATCCAGAATTGAATTCTGGATATCAAGAATTCGAATTTTGGATATCAATAATTGAATTTTGGATATCAACAATTCGAATTTTGGATATCAAGAATTGCATTTTGGATATCAAGAATTCGAATTTTGGATATCAAGAATTGCATTTTGGATATCAACAATTCGAATTCTTGATATCAGTAATGAATTGTTGATATCCAAAATAATTTTGGATCCAAAATAATTTTGGATATCAATAATTCGAATTTTGGATATCCAGAATTGTATTTTTGATATAAAAAATGCGAATTGTTGATATCCAAAATGCAATTGTTGATATCCAGAATTGCATTTTGGATATCAAGAATTCGAATTTTGGATATCAACAATTGCATTTTGGATATCAAGAATTCGCATTTTGGATATCCAGAATTGAATTCTGGATATCAAGAATTCGAATTTTGGATATCAAGAATTGAATTTTGGATATCAACAATTCGAATTTTGGATATCAAGAATTGCATTTTGGATATCAAGAATTCGAATTTTGGATATCAAGAATTGCATTTTGGATATCAACAATTCGAATTCTTGATATCAGTAATGAATTGTTGATATCCAAAATAATTTTGGATCCAAAATAATTTTGGATATCAATAATTCGAATTTTGGATATCCAGAATTGTATTTTTGATATAAAAAATGCGAATTGTTGATATCCAAAATGCAATTCTTGATATCCAAAATTCGAATTCTTGATATCAACAATTCAATTCTGGATATTAACAATTCGAATTCTTGATATCCAAAATGCAATTATTGATATCCAAAATTCGAATTCTTGATATCCAAAATGCAATTCTGGATATCAACAATTCGAATTTTTGATATCAAAAATACAATTCTAAGCTTTTTTACTAAGTATGCCAGGCCGTTTTATCATTTAACCAATGAATTGTTGATATCAAGAATTCGAATTGTTGATATCCAGAATTGAATTCTGGATATCCAAAATTCGAATTGTTGATATCCAAAATGCAATTGTTGATATCCAAAATGCGAATTGTTGATATCCAAAATGCAATTGTTGATATCCAAAATTCGAATTGTTGATATCCAAAATGCAATTGTTGATATCAACAATTCGAATTTTGGATATCAACAATTCGAATTTTGGATATCAACAATTCATTGGTTAAATGATAAAACGGCTTGCCATAGACAATGACCAACGGTTGCTACCAATCCGATTGGCCAACGCTCTTCACTGTTCAAACTTTTTTCTGTTTCTACATCTTTCAATTATTAAAGCACATACCTCTTTTAAATTTTTTGTAAAACCTTCACTATTCAAGCCATCAAAACAATCGTTTCAACTGCTTTCAGCAAACACACATTTTCTTCAGGAAATGTACCTTTCTAGTTGTCATTGTTGTGCCGGTTTACCATTGTAACCATGAGTTAAATGAGTGTTACGTTTCATAAGAGGAGCTGGATTATTTCATCATTAGTGTATACACAATAATTAGCTTCTTTTAGCTAAGGATCTGCGGTGTCACTTGGCAAAGGCCCCCGTTCTCGCCAAGTGACGCAAGATCAGCGGCGTGTGAAAGGCCCCTAAACATTAAAATATATTAGTGAATCAGAGTAAATTGACATTTATTAAGTTTACTTCTTGACGTACTTGCATTAATTGAAAGTGCACTTGAAAGTATTGCAAAGTATACTTTGAGGTACTTTAGGAAGTATACTTCATGAACTGAAAGTGCACTACACAGAGTATTCCAAAGTATACTTTGAAGTACTTTAGGAAGTATACTTCATGAACTAAAAGTGCACTACACAGAGTATTCCAAAGTATACTTTGAGGTACTTTAGGAAATATACTATGTAAGTGCACTACACAGGCTACTTTACAGTATTCAAAAGTAAACCTCAAATACACTATAAGTGTACTTTAAAGTGTACTAAATTACCTAAAAAGTGGGCCAATTCAGTTTACTTAGTACAACAATAGTATATAAATAAGTACACTGCTAGTATACTCTTAAGTACCATGATAATAGTATACTTTTTATACTAAGTATACTTTCAAAATAAACTTGAAGTATAATTCTTTTTTGTAAGGGAAGGGATCCACCTGAACAATCAATATACTTCATTAAAGCTAACTCGGTTGTGAATCTGACACTACCATGCGTAGACTACAAGTAGCTAGCTACTGTGGTGAACCTGGCTTGTTTTGCAGTGGTTTACACAGTCTCGCTAAACAGATGATCGGAGTGTTGTAATGGGCTCAAATAAATACTCATTGCTATGTTTTACAACCGGAGGATTGACCGGAAGACTAGGAACCGTTTTATCAAAAAAAACAAAAAAATGGCTTCGACTGGTTTTGAACCTACATCTCATCCAATTGAGCCATTCCCAGATCTGGTATTTGCCATGTTCAGTTACTGGATAATAAAATAAGACGTTTCTCCAATGGCAAGCATTGTCAGATTTGGTCCAAGCTCAAACATATTTGTCATATTTTCACATATCAAGGTGAAACTTTGCAGGGTACTTCAGGGGGGTGTCACCTTCAAGCCTATTAGGTTTGAAAAACCATAATTCAAAATGACATTTGATTTAGTGACACAAACATATTCAGGCAATGTGGACAGTTACATAAATACACCCCTTTCAGCCATTTTGTATTTGATTCAACTGTCTTAAGTAACATTTTTAAATACATCATTGATACATATCTGTACAAAATTTCAAGTCAACTTGACCTTTTGTTTAAGAAGAGATCGATTTAGAATGTTTTCACAAATTATCACAGTACAGGAAAATCCATCATGGCGGACCTTATGGGTCCTTTTGTTCCTCATGACAAATGAGGCATGTACACCAAGTCTCAGAAGAATTGGAGCAATGGGGTGGAAATGCCATCACTTTGAAAATCGGACTTTTGGACGTTGGCTGTGGCGCCCCCTATGGTCTGATGTGGGCCATATTTGGTGTGGGGGTACCCACTTGCATGTGGTATCAATGTGCCAAATTAGAACATTTATGACCAGGGACTTTTTGAGATATTGGGGCGCAAGGAGAAGAAAAATAATAAGAATACTAACAAAAACAATAGGTTCCCTCCTACCGGAGGAACCCTAATAATACCAACAATTACAATAGGGTTCCTCCTGACGGAGGAATCCTAAATACAAGTAGGCTATATGGTACCCAAAAAAGTGCAGTGAAAGATTGAATAAAGGTTGTATTCGTGAAAGGTTGTCCAGCAAGTGATGATGCCTAAAGCAATGATAATCAAATGATGTTGTCTTTATAGGCTAAACCGTTGACTTTGTGTAGTCAACACAGCAGTAGCTAATGACCTTAAGCTATACCTACTGAAATAACTGTATTTTTCTTATGTATTGTTTTTTTTTATTATTAGCTAGCCAGTATTTAATCAGTAAAATAGTCTTTTCTGTATCGCTTTATTATTGACATAGCAGACATCCCAAGTCTTCCGGGAGTCTTCCGCATTTCAATAGCGGCTCCCTGACTCTCGCAAATGTTATACAGTCTCGCGTAAATCGGGGATTTTGTATTTAGAGCGAGCGAGAGACTGTCCTATGGTCATTTCTGGTAGAGACAGGTACATGGCGCGTCCCGGGGGGGGGGAGGGGGGGGGAATGAGTCTCTGCAGGTTGGGATGTCTGACATAGATAATACTGTCCCTGTCTTATGCCTGTTTTTGGGTCGCTATATCTATATCGTTTAGGCTGCCGAGAGCTAGCTTAGTGCAGCTCAGTCAACTCAACATGGCTAAGAGTCGAGAGCAAAGAGAGCAAACTAAATGTTCCTAACTACTAACTCCGGTGCGTTACGCGCTTAGTTTAATTGAATTGCAAATGCATTTGTTAATCGCAATTGTTCATTAACTAAACAAAATTCACTGAAGTTATCATACAGCCTACCTCCAGTGCACATTAGTCCAAGCACTTAGGGAAGGGTATAGGGGGGGTCAGATGGCTGAGTGGTTAGGGAATCGGGCTATCAATCAGAAGGTTGCCGGATCCATTCCCAGCTGTGCCAAATGACGTTGTGTCCTTGGGCAAGGCACTTCACCCTACTTACCTTGGGGAGAATGTCCCTGTACTTACTGTAAGTCGCTCTGGATAATAGTGTCTGCTAAATGACTAAATGTAAATGTAATATAATGTATAGTGCGAGCTCAACATGGCTAAAAAAGATCCATCTTGTTATTTTGGGGAAATGTCAAAATGCTTATCCAACAATGTCAAACCCGGCACTGCACTCCATTGGATTATAAAAAGGACACCTGCAAAATCAAAACTTTGCAGAGTGCCCGGTTCTCGAGATAACCGTGGGAAACTCGCTGCCCTAAAATCCCATTCCAAAAAATACACGGAAACAGACACAGAGATTCCTGGTATTATTTGAGAGATGTAGGGGGTTTAATATTGTCCAAACAACCATATATTCATAAATATTCATCTAGGCTTAAAAGAAGAGTGGTAAACAGTGTATTAATAATAACCAAATATGCTGGAATTGCAGTTATTTGGACATAAAACAAGCAACAAACAATGTGATGATCTGGGTGTGCGATGTTTCTGCTTCAACATTTCAACAACATTGTGATCTTGTAGCCTTATCTAGGATCCCCAATACTGACCACCTTCATCCTGTTATGGAAGCATAGTTTACTCATTAAGCCTAATGTGTTGAAGCTATTTTGGACTGTGCTGCGATAATCAGTTAGAGCTGTGATGGATCTAGTGTGGCCCAAGCCCATAAACAGGATGATAGTTGGATCCGAATTAAGAGGCTCTGAGTTTGGCAGCACCGCTGTTTGTGTCTATATGAGGACTAATTGTGGCTAAAATGGTAGTGAGCTTGGGAGCGCTGTCATTCACTAATATGGGCAAACATACACATAAACACACACAGACTCAAACACAGTCAGACACTCAAACACATGCACAAACACACCCTGAACAGTTGAAAATGTGTGTCACTTCACCATATGTACCACTGCAAGTCTACAAGGCTGTCTCAGTCCTGAGCAAAGCTTTTCTCCTCTTCCTGCAGGGTGGACAACTCAGAGGAGCCAGTGTATGAGAGCCTGGAGGAGTTCCATGTGTTTGTGCTGGCCCACGTGCTGCGCAGGCCCATTGTGGTCGTAGCTGACACTATGCTCCGAGACTCAGGAGGAGAAGGTAGGACCTCTCTCTCTCTCCTCTACACCAGTGCTTCTGATTTAATCTATTATTGGGTATTAACCTTTGTTCTCTCACATATATATTTATTATTATTATTTATTTTCCCACCCCTAAGGATCCGGCAATATTTGGACTACATAGACAACGTCAGTGTCAAAAGTTTCGTCTTGCTAGCGATTGAGTTGCTTGTATTTTTATTTACGTTCCGTTGCACAGTTTAGGAGGTTACAACGTTTTTGTGGCAAAAAGTGTCTTCTGTCAACGAAGGGTACTCAGTGTTAGCCTACGTCACTAAGCCAGCACACGTTAGCAACGACGCATGGATACAACGTGATAGAGACGTTCTAGCACGCAAGTTGGAGCTTAGATTATGAGTGAAAAATACCACAACTTTGTTGAGAAAGCGATTTTGAGTGGAACTGCAATCTCAGATTTTTTATTTAGGTCATCAAAGTCTTTGTAATTTGAGCGAGTGCGGGTCGCCCGTGAGACCGCCTAGTCTTTTAGGCGGCAGCCACGCTAGAAAGCGTCATAGTAGTATTTTCATAATTTTATAGTTAAATTTTACACGAAAAACAGAAAGAGGGAAATGTTATGACGATATGACTATTGTGAAGACAGCCAGGTGGTGAGATTTTAATGTAGGTTGCTGTAAAAACTTTGATTTGTTTGCTACGTGAGAGCCCCGTCAGCCTCCATGGACGATTGCGGCAGCTGTTGTCGATCTGCGTCTGATGAGTATTTTCTTAATTTCGTACCAGGGTCAATTCTACATCAAAAGGGAGAGCAGTGTTTTAAAGATATGGCGATTGCGAAGACAGCCAGCGGGTCAGCATAGTTTTGTGATTTGTGTAAAACTTGGAATTTGAGTCAGACCGCGTCTTGTTTTGACGTTGTTAGCCTCAGAGTCAGACTCCACTCGCCCACTCCTGGCAGTGTGTAGTAGGCTACTGTCTTCAATGTCACAGCTATGGCTAAACTTTATTATGTCAAAAGAAACGTTCTCATTTCCGGCGCTTTCAAACAATCAGTGAAGTGTGGCTAGCAACAGCAGCTAGTTTGCCTCTAGCAAACTTATTTTGAATTAGCCACGTCCCCCTAAATTAATGTCAAAATTATTTACGTTTTGGGGGGCATATTTTCAGTTAGCAGACGGTACTGTTTGAATCGCAATTCCATCTGAAATACTGCCAGTGACAACATTGTTACAGTAGCTTGTTTCAAAGGGGGTTCGCTTGTTTCAAAGGGTGTTCTTAATGAATTATGCAATATGAGTAGGCTAAATGCTTGAAAATATCACTAGAAGGGAAAACGGACCCACCTGCAACCGACGCAAGCAAGCACACCCTACAATTTCCACAGAAATTGTACCCTCTCTAGTTTATGCTTTGTTTTACTGCGTAGGTTAGTTTACAGGAAGCAAAAGGCCTTCAATGCGATGGGGATTGAGATTAGAATTAAAAGATGCAAAAACAGCAGCAGGATGCAAACAGCAGGCAATACACATGTTGCCTTTCTGGTGTTGTGGACTGTAGGGCTGAAACACTGACCTTGTAATATCTCATTCCAGCATTTGCCCCCATTCCTTTTGGAGGGCTGTACCTGCCCCTAGAGGTGCCCCCCAACCGCTGTCACTGCTCTCCCCTGGTGCTGGCCTATGATCAGGCACACTTCTCTGCCCTGGTCTCCATGGAGCAGAGGGATCAGCAGCGCGAGCAAGGTAGAACCCTGCTGCCCACCATCCCAGCTGGCACACCACCACCTCATCATCATCATAATCTAGCTCTGACGCACAGGGGTCAGGGGTCAGCCACAGAGTGAACACAGAATGTTCAGAAAGCGGTGCGCTGAGTAAAACTGCAGTTCAAGGCATTCTCATCCAAGGGTACCAACGTTCATGAACCTTTTTCAGGTTCTGAAAGTCCAAAATGCCCACCGCAATGGTATTGAAACGCTTTTGAATAAGAGAGTAGTCTGAGAGAGCCATCAGCCTGCCTGTCATCCAGTTTGAATAATGCATCAGTCCAGTCTAATCACCTAGTGATTCATTATTAAAGCAGCCTATTAAACACCAGATGCCAGAGAGTAGACGAGCGAGTGCTGGGGATGCAGTAGAGGGTGGACCTCTATCTCTCCCAAGACTGTCTCAGCCTCTTACCTCTGAGCATACGGACGTGAATGTGGGTAATACAAAACACTAACTTTGCCTGTAGAACAGGATGTGGGCTTCTTTAGACTAGTTGGTGCTTTCAGTAACTGTTGAACATGTGGTAATGTGAGTAGCACATACACATGATTGACGTGTAGTTGGCTAAAATCATCTCCTTGCACTTATTTGAACATCCTGTTTCTCTGTGACCCTCACATTGGAGTTGGCTGGCGCTCTGGGGCACAAGGATTTCCTCAGACTCACAAATAGACTGATCTCCTTGACAACCGTCCCTTGGTAGTCACAGCACTCCTCTGTATCTGCATCAGTGGGTGGAACAAACTTGTCATCGGCATGGGCAGACGGCCAACTCTCTTTCCCTGTCTCGCTCTCACTCCCTCGATCACTCTCTCACTGTCTCACTCGGTCCTTCTCTCTTTCTCTGTCCATTTATCTTTTTCTGTCTCTATTCCTTTCACTCTTTCTCTTTCTCACTGTCTTTCACTATCTCTTTCTCTTGCCTCTCTCTCTCTCTCCTTTCTCTATTCTGAGCTTGTAGACACCAACCCAGTCATTACTGTCGGTACAGAGCTCCAGACCAGACATATCAGACTTGCTGACAGATTACATTACTAACCTGTTATTTGGTGCCTGAAGTCATTTTCTATAAAACCAGCAGCACATCAAAGACTGAGAAGTCCGGGGACCATAATTGTTCAGATGCCTTTTTTATGGAGTTGTTTTACTCCAGGGCAGACAGAGAGTAATAGATTTGTCCAGCAGGTGGTGCTCATGTGCAAAGAGCATCTCAGAGATATGCATGTGGCAACAGACAGGGACAGAATGTACTATTAGATGATCTGGATATGTAATTTTGCTGCCACTGTCCAGACAGATTTTTCTGTGCTATTAAATATCATACTGTTGCTCAAGGATGTTGTGTTGTGGGATGTAGTGTAAGTTATTCAAGGTATTAATGGCATCACAGACACAGCTGGGTAATGACTTACATTCGTTGCTTTACTATTCGTATTAAGCTTCTATATAATCTAAATTATCTTCAGTTATGCTCAGTAAACCCCAGGCCAAATGCAGATCAGCCCGGCCCATACTGTGCCCCTACCCTGGCCCCCAGACCACCCCAACACTGCTATCTGAACAGGTGCCTGCGAGGCAGACAGACAGACCCACTTTACCACTGCCAAATAGGGCAAAGCCTCCCAAGCCAGCCCTAAGCTTACCACCACAGCACCACATATGGGCAGTCACAGGCTGGGTCCCAACAAAACACCTCTAACTGCTTCTGAGACTGGCCTCTCGCACACTCCTGAGCAAGAGGGTTGTTCTCTCTCAGTTCACCCTGTCGACGTGTGTCCTGCTAGCCACGTGGGATGTGTGTTCAGGTGTCTGTACGTCCCAGGCTGCTGGAATACTAGGTCTTTCTTCATATGGCTCTGTGAAAGAGCCGACATGGTCCCTCCCAATAAGCTGAACCTAAATCACACTGACACCCCACACCACTGGCCCTATTATACAGTTTGTTTGCTTGGCTGGTTTGATGTCGGCTCAACTGAGACTGCCACCACCACACCTAGCAGGACCAGGTTGGATGCAGGCGTAATGTTTATTTAGACTGATCTCCTTTGGACTTTTGTAACCCACCCTCCCTCCATCCCTCAATAAGCAGTAATTTGTATTATTATTACTCAAGCTGAACTAAGAAAGTAACTAAGAAAGAAAACTATAGTCCTTTACTGCTACTAGACCAATGCATACCGACTGTGTTAATGTTGGGCCTCTCTGAAGACAGCGACAGACATTTAGATGTGTGCGTTTTTGCCCCTGTGGTTAAGCAGCGTGTGAGAGGCCCATTTGAAAGCTCCAGAGCTATTTCCAGCCGTGTTTCCAGTATCAGAGACCTGGCATCACTTCCAACTCTGCCTTAATGGAAATAAATTACCTTTTTCATGCAAAGACCACCAACACCCAACACAACACAATACCAGCCGACTAGCTTTCAGAAAGTTTTACTGCCAAAGACATCCAGTTATTCAAATTGTAATCATCATAATGGCATCAATTTGGTAATCAGACCGGATGTGAGAACTAGTTTTTTGGTTTTATGTGGCATTTCAAAAGTGGTACTCATCCAGTTGATTGCGACCATGTTTCTTCTTTCAAAACAGGTTTAATTGTGTGGATGATGGTAGTTTATTTTGGTGGAGTAGGCCCTTTAAATTCACAATGTATGCAGAGTGGCCAATGTCTGGAATTCAAATTTGTTCATAATCCAGCAGTTCTTCCAAAGTATCATTTCAAAATGCATTCACCCTGGGTTTTGGTTGTGTGGAAACAGTAGGTGGTTTCATCCACTAGAGGGAGACAACCATAGAAAATCAACAGACCTTTTACGGCTCTCACAAAAGTAGTTTTTGACTGTTGCATACACTTTTTAATTATTGTAAAACATCCATTTAATTTCAACCTGTTATTTTGTTTTGTCAGATAATCACAGTGCAAACAATTTGTTTTTGGTTCAGTGAGTGATTACCAATGCGTGAAATTAGAGAAATATCTGTTGAACCCTGAAAGGGAACTTCATTCCACTAAACAGCTGGAAGATTAGTTAAAGCCAAAAGTCTAATGTGTTTTTATGACCTCAGTAAAAACAAGTCCTGTGTAAAGCCCCATTTCCTTCAGTCACAGCATCCCAGAAGAAGTCAGCCCCTGGAATCCTCTTTCTTCTTCTTTTGTCTCAGTCCCTTCTGAGACTGCACGCAGTCGTGCACAGCTCACGCTTCTCAGAGAGCCATGACATCATCCATCCATCACATAAGCTCTATGAATAAGTCATTTAAGGACAGCAGTCCGAGTCTGCCAGCGAGGATAGTAAAGACATTACACTTCAGTCCCCTGGAGCTGAATTGGCAGCGCTAGTCTGGAACTGGATCTGGCCCAGATGGGAACAACAGCACACACAGCACTTTGGACTGGCGAGGAGAGCAGACAGCTGCATCTTGGGAGCCAGGACGCAACCCCACAGACCCCTTCTGCCCGCTGCCTGACCCGGCTGGGAACTGACTTAGTGTGTGCATATGTCAATGGGTGTGTTTGTGTGTGTGTCAAAGCTAAATAAGATATAAGGTATAAGTGGTCCTCCCACTCAGCCCAGTATCCTATTTTCCTAGAACTGAACAAACTGTGCCTTCACCCCCTCTCATGCCTTGGCAGCCTTGCCAGACTGCACAATCAGACTTATCTGGATTCCCCTCCTGAACTGAGGTGCAAAGTATGTTCTAAATCATAGAAGGCCTTAAGGCACCTCAGAGCGAGTATGTCAAATTCCCAGACAAGCTTAATTTATCAATGCATTGAACAAACCACTTGACCTGCTGATGTGGTGCGATTTGTTTGCTCTGTGTGAAAGTGACAGTGGTATGTGTCAAGCCAAGTGGTTTAATGTAGCCTTGATCCCATGAACAGATGGAACAGAATGGTTTTCTGGATGTCTGGGTTAGGGTTATATGTCCTCTCTATTGACTCTGTCTCTCTTCTCTCTTTCTGTATCTCTTTCTCTGTCTTTCTTTGTCTGCTATTTACGTTCTCTATCTTTCTAAGTCTTTCTCTGCCTCTTAATCGCTCTTTTTTTATCACTTTCACTCCCTCCCTCACACACATACACACACAAACACATATTGACTCAGACACTACCATTATGTGGGCCCAGTGCCGAAGGTGTAACTACTGTCCGTGTCCATTGAGCAGTGGGAGTCCTGTTGGGAGAAGAGCAGCATGCTGGCATTGAGGAGCGCATTGGCGTGAGGAGGGTAGACTGTGTGCTCCATCTGGGGTTGACAGATAGGGCTGGAATGTCTTCTGCTGAACAGCCTGTATCTTCCTGTTGTCACAAGGACAGCAGCCCCCTCACCGTGCTACCTCTAATGAGCAGTCAGGTGGGCAGTAGAGAGGGCCTTAGAGGTCCCCATCTCACTCGGATTAGGAAAAAACAGAACCCCCGCCCTTACATGCTGACACGCAGACACCACAGAAAAAAAACACTCAAGTTTCCTCTCAAGGAAGGGTGTGTGCCTGTGTCTGTTTCGTGTTCTCAGTTCAGCGATTAGTGTTGACATTTTCTGAAATGTTCATTTGATGGAGAATCAGAGAAGAAAGAAAAGATATACAGTATTGTAGCCCTTTCATTGTCCTACTGACTTGTGTATTGGCTGGGCTCTAACTCACCTATGTGCTCATGTCATTGCTGACAGTCAAGAAGACGGATTGGAAGTTATGTTCTCAAGGCTGAGCCCAGTTGAAGGGTCTGAAGAGCAATGAAGGATTGAGAGGCAGTCATTAATCTGGGCTCAGGCTTAGACACACACTCATTTGGACATTGCAGTTGTACAATGGGCCCTGGTCACAGGCCTTTCTATGCATTTTTATCACGCTGTCAAATAGGTTTCATATCCTCTCCCTGGTCTCGATTCCCCAAGGCAATATCAAGGCTACTGTGCATCAAAAAGTCTGAAAAATCCAGTGAGAATACCTTTAAAAAAAAAAATACACACACATTGCTATCTACATCAAACCATTGATGTCTCTGTTTTATCCAGCCCCAGGTGGATAGTTTGATTGAATCCTACCAGGAGTGTGAATCTCACATATGACCCTGGTGTCCAGATGTACAGTATATCCCATAGTGGCATCTCAGTCCTGATCCCCTCTCTTCCCTGTTCCAGCTGTCATCCCACTGACTGACTCAGAGCACAGACTCCTGGCACTCCACTTTGCTGTGGACCCGGGGAGGGACTGGGACTGGGGGAGGGACGACAATGACAACACCAAGCTAGCCAAGTAAGCAAGCCACACCCCAACACTGGGTGTCCCTGTCATGGAAGCCCCAGACAAACCAGTGGTGGACAGAGAAGGAGAGGGAGCAAGGGAGAGGATGGAGGGGAGGAGGAAGAAAGAGAAAGAAGGGAGGAGGTAAAGGTAGAATGTAATGGGGGGGAGGAGGAATGAGAAGATGATATAAGTAGGGAGAGGGGGAGAAGGGGATGAGGGAGAGAGAAGGAGGAGAATGAAGATAGAGAAGACACGGAGGGAAGGACCAGTAGAATTGGAGGGAGGGAGGTAAAGGGAAATGATTGGGAGAGAGAGAGAAAGGGGGGCATGTCCAAGGCTCTTGTGTGAAGGATTTAGCTCTCCTACAAGGCTGCAGGCTTTCACGTCACTTGTGTGTAGAGAAAATATGTGAGCTGTGTATGTTAGTGTAGTGAATGGAACCAGTAGTGGGGCTGGTTAAAGCAGCTCATAGGATCCGCTCAACCGACTGGCCTCTGGGTTCACAATGGAGTTTATCTGTTTCACTTTCCTGCCAGTAAGTTGCCCAGTAACAAATTAATTCAGAACATCCTGGTATGAATGTGAAACAATTGCCCTTACTGTGCTTAGTGTAAGAGCATAAACAGTCAAATATACATCAATATGTACTTATTGGAAATGCCCAGGGCCTGACTGGGATGTAAATAGGTATTAGGTTCTAATCATGGTCTCCTTCCTCACAGTCTCATACATTCTCTGGAGGCCAAACTGAATCTGCTGCACAATTACATGAATGTAACATGGATAAGAATTCCGTCAGAAACAAGGGTAAGGACTTCATTTCTTTTTGGCTTCAATCTGTTTGTTTCATCTAATTAAGGCACAGATGGACTTTTCATCAAACACAGATTCTGAATATATCTGTCAATGTGTAATGTAAAGACTGAACATGGCTTCCTCCCAGTCTCTCCTCACGAGGGCTGGGGTCTTTCTACGCAGAAAGCAGATGAATGAGATGATGTTGATTCGTTATAGAATGTTTCCATGAGAAAACAGACAAAAAGACATCCAGATTTGTAGGCCTAGATATTGATTCAAAAGTTAAGAGTCATGGATTGAAAGTGTGTGTGTGTGTGCAAACATGTGTGTGTGTTTCCTGCAGGCTCCCCTGGCTCAACCAGAGTCCCCCACAGCATCTGCAGGTGAAGACGTCCAGTCTCTAGCTGAGTCCATAGACTCAGACCGTGAGTCTGTGGGCAGCAACTCCAACGTCAACAGTGGTAAGCCAGGCAAGGACAAGGACAAGCAACGCAAGGACAAGGACAAGAACAGGGCTGACTCAGTGGCCAATAAGCTGGGCAGCTTCAGCAAAACCCTTGGGATCAAACTGAAGAAGAACATGGGTGGTTTAGGAGGTTTGGTCCATGGCAAGATAAACAAGTCCAACACTGTCTCGGGACGCAGCGCAGAGAACGGAGAAAAGGTGAAAAAGAAAGAGTCTAAGACCAACAAGGGGAGTAAGGAGGAGGCAGGCCAGTCTGCCAGCTCCACATCGTCTGAAAAGGCCACTAGCCCCTCCCCCACAGACAGAGACAGGCCTTCTGGGTCGTCCCCTGCCGAGAGGCAGGAAGGCACAGGGAGAAGCTCAGGAGAAAAGAGCCTGGACAACTGGAAGTACAGCACTGACGTCAAGCTCAGCATAAACATCCTGCGAGCTGCCATGCAGGGCGAACGCAAGTTCATCTTCGGGGGCCTGCTGTTGACCAGTCACCGGCACCAGTTCCACGAGGAGATGATCAGCTTCTACCTGAGCAGTGCCCAGGAGCGCTTCAGCCAGGAGCAGGAGACCAGGAGGAAGGAGGGGGAGAAGAAGCCCCCTTCCAACGGGGTGTCACTGAGGAAGCCTGAACAGGAGAGTGTCTTCAAGAGGGAGAGATCTGACAGCTCCCCCCCAGACAGCTGCTCTCCCCTCCACCCCCGTCACCACAGTGACAATCCCCACACCCAGCTGCCTCTCAAGGCGCAAGGCAGGAACATCCCCACCCCTGCTGCAGCCCCTCCAGTCCCTACCTCTCTGCCCCCACTCACCCCACCTCCAGCCCTACCCTCAGTCTCATACCCCTCTCAAACTCCAATCCCCACCCCTTACTCCTCCCCTAGTAACGGTGCTAAGAGGGCTGGGCCTGCCCCTGTGTCCGCCCACTACAGCCATACCCCGCCCATCCAGAGACACAGCGTTGTACACCTACGGGATGTCAGCGTGGAGTCCTCCAGCTTCCAGGGTGAGCCCTACAGGCCCGTGGTGGGCACCCTAAAGACCTGCGCCACGTACCCCCAACAGAACCGATCCCTGTCCTCTCAAAGCTACAGCCCAACATGCTTGTCTGGCGTCCATGTTGGAAATGCAGGTGAGGCGCTCCCCTACAACATGCCTGGGGAACACAAGTCTCACACCTACACCAACGGCTTTGACACAGGCGACATCAAGGACTGCCTGGAGTTCGCAGACGAGGACCCGTCGGCACACACCTGGCTCAATCAAGACCAGACCAAAGGGTGGAGCTCGGGGATCCCCATGTACTACTACCTGCAGAGACGCTGTAGGAGGGAGAACTGCTCCTTCTACGGCAGGCCAGAGACAGAGAACTACTGCTCCTACTGCTACAAAGAGGAGCTTAAACGCAGGGAAAGGGAGAGCAAGGTGCACAAGCCAGGATAGTCTCTGCTTAGCCTACATCAACTGCTCCAAGCTAAAGAAACTGCAGTTAGTGCAACATACAGTAACAGCAAACATTTTCCTACTCTGTCAGAAGAAAAACATTCTGTTACCCCTTGTTATTTTCCTTTCATTAGCTAAGAACACTTATTTTTGATGAAGGAAGTACAATTTGAAACAGTTTACAGCTTTGGCCAGAAATTGTGCAATTTTTGTTTTCTGTCTCATAAAATGTAATATTTTGACTTGTTCTAGAGTAAAAGCCATCTCCTGTGCTGTATGTTCAAAGTGGATGGGAAAGTCACATAGCCTTTGTTGAGAAATGAAAGCAAACCTTGTTAACTTTGGCGGGACAGTTGTTGTATGTTTAATCTGTTTGAATGCAATACTTTTTTAAGGTGTGTTTGTAGACTGCATTTAAAAATATAAATTGTGCCACATGTGCACTACTAAAATGACAGATTTTTTTAAAGTAATAATTTTGTGATTTTAGCTGCTTTGAAGCTCACTCCCTCTCATGGTTTGTCTATGCACCCTTAATATCAACCACTGTGTCTGTTTGTGCATTGATAAAGGATGATGTCCAACTTCAATTCAGTCCATATGCTATTGTGCTGGACAACAATAATGTGCATAACATGGCGTGTAATCTTTGACCTAAAGCAACCTTGTATTTCTTAGATGTACCTAGGAATGTGTACATTTTAGATAAACCAATTCCGAGGTCTGATTCCTGAAATAAGAAATGCCAGTGTAAAACTCAGACTTCTATCACATCATGCAGTAATTGCAATAGCTGATTGTGTTTGAATATGGAGTTGCAGTGCATAAGCAGATGTCATGTGAGAATTCTGGCTCTGAAGACTTCCGCTGTCACAATCACTGCCAAGCCACAGTCCCCAGCACTCTTTAGATTTTATTCCATAACGTACATTCCGTGCCAAACACTGACAGATAACATTGAACCCACTAAGTGAATAGGTTCTCAGGTATGCAAGGCTTGAAGTTTTGTTGGGCCCCTTGTTTGTTAATTGATTTATATCAGTTTAACAAAACGTGTTTATAAGCCCCTTGATATTCTAGGCAGAATTTATTGAGAGGAGGTGTGGATCACTGCATCCAAAATTCAGAATGTTTGATGTGAGATGTATGTTTTTGCACGGCACACAACACTGTGTGCCATCATGCTACTAGCACTGTGTTGGCCACCAGTCAAACGTTAGATCTCTCTTCTTCTCTATCAGGAGGCCATTAATAGAACCTGCTGCTCAGAGCACCTCAAGCCTTTGTGATATCATTAGTGCTTTAACCAATCCGTGGGTTTCCAACCCCAGGTCTCCAAGTGCTTTTTTGCTCATTCTACATGACTAATGTAAAAAAAAAAAGAAACTAAAAAAAAAGAACTTCCAATCAGATAATCTGCTGTGATCTTGTCTGTCTGTTCTGGAGCCCACCCTGTCCTTAGTGGCCAATGATGTCCACTGCTTTCTGTGTTTACTTCCACCTTTCTACTCCAAACACAGCAATGTCCCTCCTCTTTCTACCTATGTGACCAGTTCATGGACTCTCACCATATTATTATAACTGTAAAATATGATTTTGTATTCATTTGAGAGTTTTACACTAGAAATGATTAATTCCATTAATCAAAATGGAAAAACAAGACGTTTATTGCAACAATTGTGTGGTCTGTGTTTTTTTGTTCTGTGTATGCACATGATTAAAATGTAATGCTAAGAGTATTTGGGAGTAGCTTTATGACTGCTTAGACTAAGGTCACCGGCTTACTCTATCCTAGGAAGATGATAGGCCATCTGTCTTGCCATACCTCTAAGGATCTAACACACATATTTGTATACCTGCATATTTTTACAGTAAACAACAGTAGTTGCATCAACAGTCAAAATTTTGGGAAAAGATCATTTATCTCAGTTCTATTTTCTCAGTCAGTCTCATTCATTTGTGTAATGTTATAAACAAGGAGTAGAGGTGGATGAAATCCTATTAAACTTGTCTGGTCTGGGGTTATGGAGTTCTTAACATTTGTATGAGTCCTGTCAAGTAAGGTAGCATTCCAAATCTGAAACTGCCTCTTTCCTCCAGTGGGAAAGTTCACTTTGCTACACTGGAAGACCTTGGTAAAAAAGAAAAAAGGCAGTACTAAATGTCCTTGGTGCATTAACAATATATGGATCATATTTTGAAGTCTTCAAATCTTAATCTGAGAGAATAACTGTTTAGGATGAAAGGGTATCACATCTAACTTCTGTTAAGGAGAGCCATCTGCCATTTCAAGGAAAGGGTGAACAGCTCTGAACTTTCTTACTCACATTTACATGTGACTATGGATGGTGAGAGAGCCCAGGAACAGGCCAACAAATCAATCCCTGCACTGCCTGTCAGGATTCTTTCCGTGTCTGTGGTTACCCATTAGAATTCTTTTGAATTTGCATGAGGGTCCTCCCTGCTGTTTGGAGCAACAAAGAGCTCTATCAGACACACGCAGCAGTCTTTTGGCAAGCCTCTCACGCTCTCTGGGAGGAGACAGCCCTGGATCCATGCTGCCACTTGCATGGATGGAAGTCATCTCCCTCATTAAGATACTGATGAAAAATCCTAATTAGAATAATCCTGCTTTTATGTCACTTTCAGCTGCATCTGTGGCCTCTCTCATGTAATCAGCCTGTACTGGCGAATGAAACAAAATGGAGATGTATTTCTATAAATATTGATGCTCCTGATGAGCACATGGACTACGCTTTAAGATATTCAAATTAAACCAAAGAGTGATTAAGTACATTTACATGTACACAGTATGGAAAGGTTACCTTAGATGCCTTTCTAAGAAGTTGGACATATTAACCACAGAACGATCGAGCGATAGGCCACTTTGAGATACTATGGTTTTATTAACCATATTCTGAATGTTTGTGGCGCTAGACTTTACTTGGGCGAGTGTTTGGATTTGAGATGTTCCAGCACAACTGCAGTCAGTAGTGCTGCTCTAAGCTGAGCTTTCCTCCCACCTCCCACCCACAACTTAGTGGGTGGGCCTTGTTATCAACACCCAGTGCCAGCCTCCACTCTGAGCTCATTCCACCCCCCTCACCCCACAGGGGCCATGCCAGAGTAGGTGGCATCACATGGCCTGGATGGAGGGGGAGTCACAGACACTGTTCCCAGTGTGGAGAAAAGACTGGCCCAAAACCCCATTCAGAACCACTGTCTTTCTCCCTATCTCTGTAAAAAGTCAATCAGAAAGCTGCAGCTGATTCAGAACGCTGCAGCTCGAGTCCTCACTAAGACCAAGAAAGTGGATCACATCACTCCAGTTCTGAGGTATTTGCATTGGCTTCCTGTCCAACAAAGAATTGACTTTAAAATCCTGCTGCTGGTTTATAAAGCACTGAATGGTTTAGGGCCTAAATACATTCGTGATCTGCTGCTACCTTATGAACCATCCCGACCCTTCAGGTCATCTGGGACTGGTCTACTTTGTGTTCCAAGAGTCAGAACTAAACATGGAGAAGCAGCAGTTTTTCGGCTCCACAGGGTCCCTCTGGGGACCCTCAGGTCTGGGGGCATGCTCCCCCGGAAGGAAAATGTATTACATTTGAAAGTTAAACGCATCAATCTGGTGCACTTTGAGAGCAAAATTAAGAGGCTAGATCTATGTAGAATCTGTGCTCTTGTAAACAATGTCATATTCTTTTAACCATATTTTTTTTTTTGTATAGCATACATCATAAAAAACAATTAAACAAATGGGATTACCTGTGTTGAACTTTATTTTCTATAAGTCAAAAGCATCACTTACTGTAAAGCTAACTCACATCCAATAGACATAATTTTTAATATTGTATTAAAATTGTTTCTACTAGATGATGGGTCTGTACATCTCTCCCCACTCTGATTGGCTGTGAGGTTTAGGCATTAGGAGTGACGATTGGTTCCGGAGCCAGTTGTAAAGTTGCGAAGCACGGGTAAAATGCTGTGTTGGCCATGTCCACGACCCCCCTCCCCCGCCCCCCCCCCCCCCAGGTTACCCATTTCGGTTTTAAAAAGGTGAATCTCACCTAAAGGTGAGGAGTTTGGCATGCCTGTCTGTTTCTTGCTTTTTGAATGTTTTGAATGTTTTATTGAATGTTCTTAATTGTTTTTAAATCTTGTTTTCTTTTGCATTATATTTTGATGCTTTTAATGGTTTTATGTGAAGCACTTTGAATTGCCTTGTTGTTGAAATGTGCTATACAAATAAACTTGCCTTGCCTATGTCTCTTGTTCTATTTCTGTTTTTCTCTGTTTATCCTTCCCTCCCTCTTTCTTCTGAGAGTCAGTTCCCAGTCAGCCATGCCCACACAGCAGGATGGAGGGGGGTCCTCGCAGAGCAGGTCAGGCAGCAGCATTAGCACAGCACACCGTCTCCCACGTCCAGTCTGAGTGTGTCTGGGCTGAAGCACTGGGTAATTCCACCACCCACTCTCCCCCCCTCCTCCCTCCCTCAATCTGCTTCCATCCATCAATGTTTCTGTCTTTAACAATTCCATCCCACCCGTCACTGATAACACTACCTCATAGATTTAACTGTATTCCATGCATACAGAATATTGGGAATATACAGCTTATAGTTAGAAAAGAAAGAACTCTCAGTTGACCTGCATAATACCACAGTATCAAGAACCAGATGACAGATGTCACCTAAGTTAAATCCCCCACCCTTTTAAAAAGCTTTTTGGTGAGATACCTCCACCCACCAAGTCCAGGTCAGAACAGCTTCTATTAATCCCATATAACTGTTTTAGCTTTGCCCCTGGTATCTGCAGGGACATAACTCACAGTGAAAGAGAAAAAAGGCATCCTGAGGATGAAGACAGGAGTTAAAAAGCTATGCAACCTGAGGGGAATGTGGTAACCATGCACATGTACCATGTGAAAACCTGAGAACCATGCTGGTGTGAAAAAGCACAGTCTGCCATTGGGCCTGTTCAACTTGAAATTGAAAACTTAAAGAATGTTGCAGCATGACCTATGACTCAGCTTACAGATGGTGGAACACAACAGACAGATTTGATTTTCTGATTGTCAAATAGCAATTTAGTACTTTCCCTGACAACAGCACCGTGGCAACAATCAAGGACCCTCTGATGCCTACGGGCGTGCAGTCTTTGCTTACAAAATGTTGTGTAACATGTATAATCAGTTTACATTTACATTTATGCATTTAGCAGACGCTTTTATCCAAAGCGACTTCCAAGAGAGAGCTTCACAAAAGTGCATAGGTCACTGAACATAACAACGAGACAAACGAACCCCAAACATAGTGGGTAACCAAACATGAAGCATACATTGTGAAAACCAGTTTAACAGCTATTTAATGTTTACCTATATATAAAATGCAAAAAAGGTTCAGAGTAGGCTAATATGCTTAGATAACACCATCACAACACTCACACACACACTCAGCCCTCCATACAGGCATTGCTAGGGCTGCTAGGTTGTATGTGGTGCTGGCTTGGTGTGGTGTACTGGTGGATACTGGGACACTGTTCAGGTCTTCTCTTGCAAAGCAGCTGGGCCAGACTCTGTCTCTCCTGCCACCCTCAAGCACTGTGCTGACCAGCTGTCTCCAGTGTTCACCAACATCTTTAACACCTCCCTTGAGACATGCCATGTACCAGCCCTCCACCATCATCCCTGTGCCCAAAAAGCCAAGGACAACAGGACTTAAAGACTACAGACCCGTCGCCCTGACCTCTGTGGTAAGTCTTTTGAGCGCCTAGTGCTGGCCCATCACAAAGCCATAACGGACCCTCTCCTGGACCCCCTGCAGTTTGCCTACACTGCCAACAGGTCTGTAGACGACGCAGTTAACATGGCCCTTCACTTCACCATCCAGCACCTGGACTCCCCGGCATCCTACACCAGTTTGTGGACTTCAGCTCTGCCTTCAACACCATCATCCCCGCTCTGCTTCAGGACAAGCTCTCCCAGCTGAACGTGCCTGACTCCACCTGCAGGTGAATCACAGACTTCCTGTCTGACAGGAAGCAGTGCGTTAAGCTGGGTACACACGTCTCTGACTCCTGGTCCATCAGCACCAGATCTCCTCAGGGCTGCGTCCTTTCCCCTCTGCTCTTCTCCCTGTACACCAACAGCAACAGCAACAGCAACACCCCGTCCACACTGTGGAGTCCTTCCGCTTCCTGGGAACTATCCTCTCCCAGGACCTCAAGTGGGAACTGAACATCAGCTCCCTCAGCAAGAAAGCACAACAGAGGATGTACTTCCTACGGCAGCTGAAGAAATTCAACCTGCCAAAGACAATGATGGTGCACTTCTACACAGCCATCATTGAGTCCATCCTCACCTCCTCCATCACCATCTGGTACGCTGCTGCCACTGCCAAGGACAAGAGCAGATTATTATTAATATTTTTATGTATATTTATATTTTACATTGTTTAGTTCTTAGAATTAGTTAGACTATTGTACTTTTGCTACTTTTTTATTTAAGATCCGTATATGTTTATTGTATGCACCTTCCTTCCACAGTAAATTCTGTGTCTGTGTAAACTTACATGGCGAATAAACCAAATTCTGATTCTCACAGTCACGTGAACTATGGCTACAGTGTGTTCCATGCAATAAGGAAGAAATCCATTGTATTTTGCCCTGCCCATTGTTATTGCCTCACCAGTTGCCATAAATATTTGCATGGGTGCGATGAGGGATCAAAGTGTACTTCCTGTTTCTTGTGCTGCGCTGGGTCACAACTCAGGTCAGTCAGACCGTCAGGAAGGAGGGGCTTAACTACTGCTTACATCCTGTGATCTGCCCAACAGTTTTTGTCAATGCTTCTAGGCTGAGAAAGCTAATGTCATTATTATATGTATTATTAATATTATCAAATCATAATCAAATACAATTTTAGTTGTATAGCCCTTTTATCAAGAAATGACACAGAGAACTACACAGATATCAGTTTCGTATGCAACGTTGTGTACAGTTGATCTATTTTGTTGGGTATGTTGTCTGACGTGTTCCTACTGTTTTTCACCGTCTTGACATGAAGGCAGTGCACAGTGCTGTGTCTCCTTTTGACTGACAGATACATTCTACAACAACAAGATGTATGGGAGGAGCATTTCCTGCAAAGGAAACTGACACGTCCCTCTTAAAATGAAAATTTGAGGAAATACAGTGTAACAGGCTAGACAAGTCTACTTGTGGAGGAATTTATGCTACACAGATAAGGAGCACAAACAGTTCATTGGCGCTTATTTATGAATTTATTTCCAAATGTAAACTTCACTATTTCATGCATACAAGTTATGACAACATACATTATTCAACAAACTCTGTTAATTTTCATATTTGCATAGGACATTGTCACAATATATTGTTTAACATGTACAAAATAAGGTCTTAAAAAGATACAGCAGAGCAACTATTGACCAGCACGACAATGTCGGTAGAATCCATGGAACTGTACAACTGTAATACTTCAGCGTAGTGATTTGGTTGATACCCAGCAGTCAAGTAGATGAGGTCATGATGTATGAACTGGCCATAGTTGAGTACAAGATATATTTTACAGAGAAAACCTGGTGCTGAGGGAGAAGATCAGCACCATAAAGTCACTACAACAGGCATTTCATGGTGATGAGTAGAAGAGAAACATAGAGGTTTCATGAAGGCAAGTTACATGAGGTAACTTGAGGTGTGGAGAACTTACACAAGGAGGAGCAAGCCCTAAGGCCTTGTCAGGCTCTTTTTCATATACACCACTATTACACTAAGAGTAGCAGGGGCTATTAACAACAATGAATAGCGCTGAACAAACATTGACTGGCTAATTACATAATGCCACAATATCCTAGAGTCTTCCACTGTGAATCTTTGGGAGAAATCACCAAAGTATTGTCTTGTTCCTCATACGGCATCTACCTCATGGATAGTCTGTCTCTAGGGTTGTCTCTGGTGTAGTCTGGTCTGTATGCTGCACAGTGCATGTTCAGGCAGTGGGGCCACAACACTTAATCACTGAAAGGTAACAATAGGGATGATCAACAGCCATACCTAAAGTCAGCAACAATCCGATTTATACCTATACATTTATCCATTTCCATATTTTTGTGTTGTTTTATTTTAAAGTAAGTCGTTTCACTGACATATCCATACTGTAGCTTCCTTTGTTCACATTAGAAAAAGACGAGGGAAGAGAAGAAAGTTACTTGTTGTCAATGAGACATGTGTTAATAAACACCTATGGTGTGTCAACAAATATGCAGTCAATCATTACTGTCCAAAACTGGTTGGACTAACCAACCAATGGACTATCATTCATACATTTCTTTAAGCCTTTGGTAATGACTTTAAACTGAGGAAGAGCAACATCAGGTTAGGTCTGTCTGTCTGTCTGAGCAGTCTAAGAGGCTGGTCTCCCTTACTGTTCAACCAGGTTTTTTTTTAATCATGGCTGTCATACTCCATCTCAACCCTGAAAACCCCTTGAAAAAAGCATTTGAACCCTTCAATCAACAGTTTTTTCAACACTTGGTGGGAAGACAAGCTAAATTATTTAAGGATCTAAAACAGGGGGCCAAACCTCTCGGAGAATGTCTTTACGGGAATAGATTTCTGGTCGCGGTTCACAAAATAAAATGTAAAAGAAAGAATAGGGAAAGGTTGCGAAATGTACCGTGTGTACACAAAGTGAAACAGACTAACAGTATAATAACAAAAACATACAAAAACATGAAGCATTGGTGCATTGGTTTGACGCAAGCAGCACATTTATAACAAATCCAATTGCAATCCTTTGGAATGGTCGGGCATTCATTTGTAAAAAAGATTGGTTATGTTAAAAATACCAGTAACAAACTATTTTACATTGTTCCTGTATAATACAGTAAAACTAATTAAATAACAAATGAATGCATATCTATATATAATGCAAATAATGTTGACAATGAGCGGACAAGGAATATCTTAACTTAAAAACACTTAATATCTAATACACAAAGTTGTTTCATCCAATCCTGTACAAACATAAAAACATCACACTTACAAAACTGTACACTAAGTCATTTTAGTTTGTATTTTGCATCCTTGAAGTTGTATAACATTTTCATGGAATTACCACTATGCATTTGGCATACAGTAACATCTATCATGCTTTAATTTGTGATCAAGCACCGATCATGAGTCATGACACCGTCCAACAGGTGATTGAGTTCATGTCTGATGTACGATTTTTTTAAATATTGTATTCTGTACATAGGCTACCCCACAAAATACACAAATCCTCTGTTGTAGATAAGTTAAAATGAAGCATTGGTTTACAAAGACAAATAAACCAACAGTTAAGTTAATGGAGTTAACATTAGCCAATTCATTGGATGAATGAAAAAGATATTAAGTCAAATTACTTCTTAGGCTAGAGTAACTCATCTTTTAAAGACAGGTATGCATTTTGGAGAAATTAAATAGAACATCAAGCATCACAGATATTGAAATTAAAATGACAAACAACTACATGACTAACTCACAATGTTGTGGTCTCTATGGTTATGAAACACTTAAGTACAGTAAATATGAGTACATTACTTCCACACTTCTCTAACATGATTTAGAGGTCAGAAGATTTCCCTTTTTTTATCTTCAGGCCCTGCTTTGCCAAACCCTCCTCTTACTCCTCTATCTATCCTAGGACAAGTACAACACTTCGTCCAGATACCATCATGGAGCATTCAGTGTATTTGGAAAAAAAGGGTGCCTTGTATGAAAAGTGAGTAAAAAAAACTGACACAGCATAGCAAAAAAGCTACAATAACATAATGCCGTGACACTCTCAAATCAATGGTTAAAATAATATTTAAATGAAACCTGAACAAAGAAAAAGGAAAATACAACAAAATAGAGGAATAATATGTACATTTAATGATCGAAACTTGGAGTCTATAAACCTCATTCTGTAGAATTAATATGAATGTTGTTCTGTTGACAAAGCAAGTACAGTAAAACTGGACATGTATGTGTTCGATGGCCTCTCATATTTCATTTCAAGTAGTTTTGGTACAGTGAAAACAAAAGAAACTTGTCTAAAACACAACGTCCAGAGATCTACAGTTGCCTGTGCATGTCAATGATAATGCACAAAGATGGACAGACTGGATTTACCACCATCATGTATTTGATCTCAGTATAATAGTAGGAGCTCTATATAAATCCATTGACACTACAGGACGGAAGGTATTTCAAAGGGGCGTTCCACAGGGAACATCTCCATTGCACCGGTGTCTTCTAGACAGACTGGGTTGGAGGTACTGAAGATACAAGCAAACAGGAAAGGGCTTGATCTGCTCTGAGGTCTTTGTGTCACCAGTGTTTGTTAACCACTGACCAGCAGTGACGATTAAGCACTCAAGAGCACCAGAAAGGCTGGTAGATGCTGTATCCGTGCACTGACTAATAACTGATTAAAATAGGCAAACAGTCAAAATTTGCCCTGCTGACTTTGACCCTGAGGTAAATGTGCAGATTAGGATTAATACAATTATTAATGTACCCTGTTTGACAAGGAAGTGACAGTCTCACAACAATAGGATTTGTTTCTTTATATGTATGTGCTGTACAATAGAATTTAAGACCTTCTAGACAACAGTAAAATGTTCACTTTAAAATGCATCACAGGAATTCAATATGTTGAAATAATTGTGCTACAAACCAAGGTAACTAAATAGCAGGTAAAAATAACAAAATACTGTGATGGGAAAAATATGCAGAAACTTGCACAATGGATTTGGAACTGAGACAGCTAACTAGAACGAGACATGCCTGCTCACATAGTCTTTCACTGGGAGCTGGCAGTTGAACAATGGCATTCAAAGTGTCATCTTGCAGCTTGGAAACTATTTAGATTCATCTTCAAGTGAGTGGCCCATTGAACATACCCATTAATTTGATCTAAATAAGGGATGTTTTCTTTCTGAAGGATGTGATAGAGCGGGATATTATGTGTGCCTTTTTTCAGAGACTGGAGAGACCAGCCCAGTAGGGAGACCCAGGGACAAGGCCTGCTATTCAGAGTCCTACACCTGCTTCTTTGGCTGAAAAACTCTATACCCATATACCCATCTACCAGTCTGGCTACCAGTCTGCTAGGTCTAATTTACAGAGAAAAAAGGGCTTAGGGAGCATATATGACAGAGGGATGGGGGATATAGGACAAGGGTACTGCATTTTGAATGGTCACATGAGAGATGGGTAGAATTCTAGGCACGTTAAAGGGAGTAGGATGAGATCATTCTCTACCCTAGTGATTCAGCATCAAGAGTACACATGTATAACATGGACTGACAGAATTTGGACAGTGGTGACCTTTTTCAGGAAGATCAACAGTGCCTGAATTAGGGATGCATGTCTGTGCCTGTGAACACAAGTCAGCTTTGTCAAGGGACATCAGAGCACTTAATCTTGTCTGATATGCTATCATTTTGGTTGCACTGGTTCAGAGTGAAGTTTGAAAGCAACTGTTACAAAGCTCTACAGTTGAAGAAGCGTTGTATTCTGGTCTGTGTGCACCTTAAATATGTCTCCTCACAGTGTTTTGGGAAGTACTCTCTACGCTCAGGATAAAGCTGGATAATGTTTAGGTCATATTATTTTCTCAGCTCTTTTTCTCCTTCTACAGATACCCATCCACGTTTGTTGGGAGGGGAGGAAGGGTGGAGATGGGCATTCTGACGGTCTCATCTCTTGGACTGATAAGCCTGTGACAAACCTTGTCTCTTTATCAAGGGACCTCTGAACCTGGCCAGCCTTTCGCCTCTTACAGATAGCTGTTTTGTTTATACTGATCTGGTGTTCCCCACTGACCAAAACCCATCCCTGCTTTGACCTGGCCCGGCATGCTCTGTAACACCCTGGCCTACATTTATCCGCTGGTGGTCAGGTTAGGGGCCTCATTGTGGTTTGAGTGCTGTGGGCTCTGCGCTGTTCTCACTTTCTCTGCCTCAACTGATAGGCAGGTAGAGCCAGCCAGGCAAGGAATATTCCAAAGGAATGGCATTTTCCCACTCCTCCTGTGGGCTATGAATAGCTGCCTGTTAGATGCAGATGTTTCCTCTGTGGAGGGCCACGCCAGGCAGCGGTAATGGGGGAAGTGGGTAGGGCATCTGGTTCTACCTGAGAGATTGACAACAGCCAGGCTCAGGCCTAATAAAGACAGGCTGAGAATATAACCCTCTTTCACTCCTGTCTCTGGTGATTTCTCCATGCGCTTGTGTAAGGGCTGCAATTCCTTTCATGTGCAGTATGAGTCCCTTTCTCTGTATTATTGTGTGAAATATTAGTGTTGATCATTGCACAGTGCTTTTTAAAGAAACAGTTGCTTTGAAACGAGATTTTCTCCATTTGTGTGTGTGTTGGGGGGATTTAAAAAAAAAATGTATGTGAGTGTTCCAGCACTCACTTATCTTCTCATTGCTGGTTGACTTCAATTACGCATGACATCGTTTGTCGATTTGATTTGAACCTTTAGAAATCAAATCAGTTCAAATGGCAGAACACAGAGCTTAAGAACCAGGGGATATTCCTGTTTGCAGGAGATATTAAGCACACGTCTTTTCCATTCTCACAACATAATGCCATTTCATCTGAGTTCCATCCTCACCATTTTAACTATATCTTTCTACAGAAAGGCAGGAAACACATTGAGTTATAATGACTTTGAGACTGGACCTAGTTCTCCTAAAGGTGAATAACTAAAGGAAAGAGTGCAAATCTTGTTGAGTGTAAGGCTGCTCAATGTACGTTTCTCTTCATCGTGTTCATTCTTGCAAGCTAACGAGGCCATCCCTGAGCAGGGCGCAAAATTCAACCTCTGTTGAATTTCAGAGTAAAGTGATGCTTGTATTGTGCAGTCAAGGTGAGTACTTAGAAGAAGCAACTATCTTGAGTCCTGAGGTGTATGTGTATACCTCTTCCCATCACCCGTTTCTACTAAAATGATTCAATCGACCTGTCAGTCTGTTTTTTTTAGATTTTTGTTCTTCTAAACCTTAGATGAAAAAGAGAAATACAACACAAGAGACAACTTGCCATGGCCAGTAGCTAGAAAAATACAGACATATTGTACAGGATGTGAATATTGCCATCTGGGAAAGGCATTACCTTAGGATAAAACAAGGAATTGCATTACAACAAGCAGTTATGTACATTATAGTACACCACAGCAAGAGCGGGATTAGCAAAGGGGCGTTGCTAACGACTGTGCAACACGGGTGCTATGAGGAGAAGACAGGCCTCAGGAGCAGGAGGCGGAAAGTGTGTCTGGGTTTAAGGCGAGTTGGCTGGGCTGAGGGTGGGGCTGGAGGCATCGGAGCGGCTGTAGTCGCTAAGCGATCCAGGACGCGTGGCACTGCTACCGGCCCCTCCATGAGACCTTTTCAGCATGCCAGGCTGGAAATTCGAGTGACGGCGAGCATGTTTCATCAGATGGTCACTGCGCATGAAGCGCTTGTCACAGAGTGGGCAGCCAAATTTTTTTTCCCCCGTATGCGTGCGGTAGTGGCGTGCCAGTTCATCCGAACGGGCAAACTTCTTGCTGCAGTCTGGCCAGGTGCAGGGGAAAGGACGCTCACCTACAATACAGGAGGAAAGGAGAATCAGCTGTCAGTATTTACTCATCACTAATAAAGAAATATATTAATATTGTTTAAACATGAACAGATTAGAGGGTCGACCATTTACTTATAACTGTGAAAGACTAATTGGCCTAAAAGGAGCTGAAAGAAACCACACTTCTCTGCTACATGCCAAACAAGAACAGTTAGATATGTTTTTCCTTCAATGGATCATGAAACCGGTAGACAAAATGCCACACAGTCTAGCTTTAATGACTGCTTACAGCAGAAATAAGTTTTCCATGGAGGGTGTTAAGGAGCTGACAAGTCATGAACACTGCCAGGCATTGCTAACAGTAATTATCAGAGACTAGCCCAAGCCAGCTGAACAAGACTGTGCAGTTTTTTGACCTTCTCTATCTCTTGCAAACAGATAGCCAAGTTATCAACAAGTCCTAATGTTCTCTGAGTTTACCTGCAGACCTTGGGGAATTATAATAAGGGTGCATATTTACACATAAAGTCCAATCACTTAATCTGTTACATGAACACTTCAATTCACATTGGGGGAGAAGTTTGCCATTTTACATGTCACTAACTCAAAACCATCTGTCTTCCTTATCTTGGCTCACCATCATCAAACTAAGCAACCATGCTATCAAAATGATGGCTTGAACAATGTGCCTTTCTTTCAGATGTTATTAAATGGAAGACATGTTGTCGGAGGAATCTGTCATCAACGCCACACAAACACAAAGTATATGTTGGGAAAGTGACACAAAGGGCCTCAACTGAATCTTGGGTTTGGGGTTTTTGCCCAGAACACTGATTTTGCGCTTTAGGAACTAGACACAGTTTAATTAGCTACACTCCAGATAATAGTTTTCAGAATAGTTCCCCTGCCCATGTTCCAACATGTAACTATCTGTGACTCTACGCTTAGGAAATTATACCCTTCCCCCTCCATGGGAAATAAAAGTAGGCTTTGACACAAATGTATCCAAAACCAGATGGTCCTATATATCTTGGTGTGGTTTCCTAAGATTTTCATGTGGCTTGAGTCTAAATCCAGTATACTGCATTCAATGGCCAATACAGCTAATACAGTATTCCCTTTAGTTCCGTCTCAGTGATTTTCTGCCTGACAATAGCTAACCCAGCATTCTAATTTTACCAACATTAAGGCGGTATTTGCTGCACTGTGACTCTACAGCAATACTGTTTACTGATGCTGCAGGAAGTATGGCTTTTATAATGTTCCTTTTGGGATAGGATCATATCTGCCTAACAGAGAATGTCGGAGAAATAAAATAAAAATAAACGGAAAGGAGAGCTAGAAGCTTATACAGTAACTGGGATGACGGAGTACTGTTGCACATGTGGGCAACGTCTGCCAAACTGCTGCCTTTTCTTTGTGGTTTACCTGTGGGTAACTTCAAAAGACTCTTAGTACCTAATGGCAGTACTATATAAACAAAACAGCAACTCTGCGATCAGTAGGGGGGGGGGGGGGGTTCCCTTTCCCCTCCTGGTTACCAAAGCAGACAGACTCCAGACATGGCAAGTCTAGACAGCTCCAGTCTGCATCCTGGGCTCAGACTCAGGCATCTCACCTCATCTCCAGACAGACTCATCTGAGCCCAACAGCACCCAGCCCACCTCTCCTCCCTTCCTCCCAGGACGGGGTGCATACACGCTACGTGCACACATGGGCATTGACACACACGTACGCACATCTCACACATGCCTGCAAACTCATAAAATATTTAAAAAACTCTCTAACCCTATATAGCAGTTTCACATGAAACACACCCCCTCCCATGCCCTGTTCCCTTTCTCACAGTAGAACAAATACACAAAGAAAAAAACGTTCTCAAGCCGTCTTTCTCATACACAGATACAATGCACATATAAAAACAAAAAGGGCATGCTTTTTTAACCTTTTTTAAAACATCCTGGATCCTAAGATTAGCTTGTAGTTCCTAAAGCTACAGAGGGAAGATCGGTTCTACTATGTAGGCCTTCTCTCAGCAGTGTATGATTTGGTGTCTTATTACAGTAGCGAACCGTGACTCTTAAACCTTGGCCCTCTGACCTAAATTACTTGTCGGGAAAAAAACACAAGATACAGCGCGCACAGCATTAAGGCCTACATGAAATTGTGTTGGTCATTAACCACTATTTGAGCCAGCCCTTTCGGCACTATTCACGTAATTGTGCACAATGACGTTGCGTTGGTACCTACAGATTGACCGGTCATTCTGCACAACACTATAGCATATAGTTAGGCTCTCAAAAGCTTTGGTTTTCTGCACAAAATTTAGTTCTGGTGTAGGTCTTCCTTTGCCGATTAACTCCAACCTCTCATTAAAAGTTAACCTAGAAAACGGCGCGTAACAAATGTGAAACAATGTCCACCTCACTAGCGGAACGTTACTCGCAGCTTTACTTGTGAAGTGAACAAAACAGGCTAGCTAGTTTATTGGGTGTGCTTTGCCTTCGGCAAGGGCACAACCTTTGTTCTCTCACATATATATTATTATTATTTCTTTTTGCCCCCCTAAAACTCAGTCAATATTTGGCCTACATAGACAACCTAGGTGTCAAAAGTTTCGTCTTGGTAGCGATTGAATTGCTTGTATTGGGATTTACGTTCCGTTGCATGGTTTTAGGCTCAAGTAAAGTTTTGTGGCGAAAAGTGAAGCTAACGGTGGCTAATTTGCTAGCCACTGTCACTGACGTTACTAACGTCACTAACGTCACGAAAACACGCGTGACTACCTTTAGCAGAACATTCGTTTCGCATCTGTTAACTTGGGGGATAGCTAGGCTAACTATAGCTTTACTGCAAGGCAGCTGCAGAAACGCCACAAGCAAAGAGGCCAGGGTGATAACTATTTACTCATTTTACTTTTTGATGTGAAACACAATTGTGAAATGTAATGTACAATATTAGCTGATATTATTAAGGAAGTAGGCCCACGTCTACTTTCAGAAACGGTAGTCTACTATTTCACTGAAGCATTAGCATAATGACATTAGCCTCTGTTGCCCAGGCAACACATACTACATTGGTCTATGATGCATCTGTTTTCAGTCGTTAAAATAAACATTCCTCACAAATACATTTTCGTTGTAGGATTTATTATGACATTACATTACAAGTAAACGATTTGTTGGTGAAATTATCATTACCTGTGGTTACAAACCAGTGTTGCTCACTGCAACGCTGTAGCCTACGCGAGACACACTGCAAAAACATCTAGCACGACACAGCTGTTTAGGAAGTCAAACGTCTAACTACTAACCTGAACTTCATTGCCACAGCCTAAACTTTGTTCTGTTCATCTGTTCATGAAAATAATTAATTTCAGCCTAAACCGTACAACTGAACGTTACATCCAATTCAACCAACGCAATCGCTACCAAGACGAGCACTGCCAGTCTAGTACTGTACTGTAGTAGTACAATTTACCGGGGGAGCTTCTCCACACAGGGCTATATCGCATTTTGCGTTGTTACTGACAATGATCGCTACCTGTGAGCTTTTTAACGAGCGATTTTCCACTAAATAAATGTCAAGCTTATTTAGGTTTTTGGGGGCATATTTTCAGTTAGCAGATGGTACTGTTTGAATCGCGATTCCATATTCTACTGCCGGGTAACGTCGTAGAATAATCTTCAAAGGGGGTACTTTATTAATGAAAGAATGCAATATGAGTAGGCTAAACTTAAAAGGACGTTTAAGTAATAGAGATTAGGTCAATTTTTACACCGGTCTGCCAAATGTATTCGTTTTGATTCAGCTATGAGGCTGCCTCTTGCAGGGGAAATGAGAAGACATCTATTTCATTCTACACTTCACTCGTATTTTGATTTGTAAATGAGCAGCAAAAAAAAGATGCTTTTAAATCTATGTAATCTTTATAAATAATAAGTATGCATTTTTATGTAAAATATACAGAAATATCAGTTGTAAAAATTTCTTTAAAAAACGGACCCTGTGCAACCGACGCAAGCAAGCACACCCTACAATTTCCCCAGAAATTGTACCCTCTAGTTAGGCTTGTGATCGCGTTTCTCCGTTCCCACAGCGGGCGGATCTTGTCATAAAGTTAGCGATAACAAGGCCCACCCATTTAGAGGGAAGATATGATTGGTCAATTTTACTGTCAATTGAAATTAGTCTTTCATTGAATTTCTATCAAGCGGCCCTCTGTAAAATTCATAGCTGGACCACCAATCACAGAGCTAGCTGCATAGCATTTTCCTACCAACAACGGAGGCAGCGAAATTCTGATACGGTGACTATTTTTTCATTTAACTCTTCACATTACAACATAAACTGAATAGGGCAGGATTGAAGGGTTTATTTCAGAAACATTGTCAATTTATGGATTGATAAAATACAATTATAACTGATTACGTTTAAAATATATATTTTTTGAATATATTAGGCCCTCTCTGAGGGCCTAGAGGGCCCTGACGGTTCCCCACTGTCTTGTTAAGAAGAGAAACAGCTTGGGGTGGCTGGACAGGACACTACAAAGTGAGTTATGGACTGAAATGTAAAGCTGTGCTCTGCAAGCTGCAGTGTAAAAGATCCAACAACATCAATATTTCACTGTGCACTAGAGAGCTGAGAAACTCAGGCTCTGCTACTCCACAACAGTTATGCAGACATAGTAGAAGCGTCAGGAAACCAACAGCAGTCCACTGAGGACTGACTACACTTAGAATTGCACTGATCTGAAGTAGGAGAAGAACCCTGCCCCACCCCCACCACATAATAGCGTGTGTTGTTTTCTTAAGAAATGTAATGAAAGCCCTAACATTCAATTGCAGAGCATGAAGACAACGCTTTCAATAACACCAGGCAAGGGGTCTCTGGTTAGTGCCATCCATACAATCAGAGGAAGCAACAGGGAGGCTTGGAAAACGAACACTTTGTTCTCGAGGGTAGACAAAGGTAGAGGCTGCCCCTCAACAGTGGGATGGTATCACACACTCTAGCATTCAGCGTCATTCAGTCATCCCTCCACATCTCCATGAAAGAGTGAATCTTGTCAGCTACTCCCTGCATCCCTCTGATTTCAGTTCCAGAGCCATCCCGCCACAGCAACGTGGCATCTGTAACGCCGGAGAATCTGATTGGATGGTCGGTATATCTAGCTGCAGGGTGGCGCGTGGCCTTTCTTTCTGAGAACGGGTGAGAGCGGGGATGGAGTGTGGTGGGGGAGTAATTAGGACACTTTCCTCTAACGAACACAGTGACCCAGTTAGCCGGAGAGTGAGTTACATCATGCCTGCTCACTGTACCTACCCTAAGCACTAGCACTCGTGTCTTCTCTCTGGGGCGATGAGATTATGTCACAGGTGCTCATGTTATACAACTGTTCTCTTTGGGGCCACTGGGTGGGTCAGTAAATATAATGCTTATCCTTGGTTCTCTCTTTCTCCCTCTCTCGATCCTTCTTGTGTTTGTCCTATGAATCTGAGTTTGCCCAGAGATGAAAAGGGGTTGGGAATCTGAAAGAATCTGGTGAATTTGGGAGATGATATTAGTGTTTGACGTGAGCAGCAGTAGATCCAAGAATCTACAACAATCACCTGTTCCATGAACAGATACCAGCATCTCAAGGCAAGGCAGATAACATTCCTGCTGTTTTCTCAGCCATAGACCACTAGCAAACTATTTATTCTCTCCTCTCTTCCTTATTTGTTCTTTCTCTTTCTTTATTCTTGACATGTGAAAATGCAAGCTAAGGATGGTCCCGATGATACTACTACTCAAGTTCACATTCAAGTCACTTGAATTGTATCCTTATTCAGAGGTAAAGTATCAGAAGCAACTAACTACTGTAACATTGTTAGGGACTAACTGCAAACTCCAAACATTTAACACTTGTCTTATCTTCGGGTCATTGTGACCCCCCCACGTGTTGCGACAACTTTACCTCATATAAAAATAAAGTGAAGCATTTTCTTTTAACCGTGGGGCTGTCTCACACCCCCCACAGCACGAAGGTCAAAAGAAAATGCTTTTTATTTGTTTTTGTATTGGGTAAAGTTGTCGCTGCACAACGATGGGTCATTGTGACCCGAAGGCAGCACAAGGGTTAAAAGCCGTATGACTTTTCTCACTATATGGAGGAACTTGAGACATCATAAGATGAAAGAGGGTGGGTCAGGTTGAATGTTCTGAGACATTTATCATAGCTCATCAGAGCTACAGTACCTCTGGCTCAGGACTGACTCAGGGACAGACCTGGGAAACATTAGACCAGAGAGGCACCACAAACTGCAATGGTAGAACTCACCAAAGGGCTGAAATTCACTGTCTGTGTTAACGGCAGACTGTGGCCTGAGGCCAGCCAGTCAACCGCGGGCCTCCACACAGGGCTATAATAAAATGACTGCAGTCAAGACCCTCATCACCCTGCCCACTAGAGCAGGGTTTCCTCCATGACATCACCGCTGGCCTACTCATGCTTGGCATTATGGGTTTGGATAGGGTTAAGTTCTCACCTAACAGTGCAGGCTCCACCCTGCTTAGAATATACTGCCTTCTAAGGGATATAAACTTGAACACGTGTGTGGCAAGAAATAAACATACAATTAGAATTGTAGTTATTCTTTTCAGCAGTGTTCAGAATACTCAACTGTAATCACAAACAAATATACAGTACAACCCCCTTTTGAGCAGAAATAACACCAAAGACTTAAGAGACTGTGTGTGATCTAAGAAAAATTATTTGTTTGCTTTGAAATATATCATGGAGTTGAAAATAACTGTGCGTGCAGATGCACATCTTAGCATAAGAGATGGAGGAAGTGCAGCAACACTGAGAAAACCACTCTGTTTGAAAAGGCTTTCATCACACAGCCCCTTTCAGAGTGTGACTTATTATCATTTGGTGCTAGATACAAATGGCCCCAGAATTTCAGAGTCAGACGTTTGTCATCAAGACTGGTTGGGGCTTGTGGAGTGAAAGTTCTCAAACAAGGGGCAGTACAAAGCATTCTCACTTACTGTCTTTACATAGAGAACCTTTCTAGACCCTGAATGACATGTTACACCTTGTGGGCCAATAGTCGTCAGGCTGTGCACAATGGTAGCAGCAACACTAGTCATCAGGAGAACCTTCACATTGTAATGCCTTTCCAATAAGAATCATGCAAGCTAACCGTAACTCACCCCCACCCGCTCTGCAGGGCTATTGACATAGAGCTACCACGGCACATACTCCGACATACATTATTACATCCCCTTATCTCTGGGTGTGTGTGTGTGTGTGTGTGTGTGGGGGGGGGGGGGGTTGAAATACATTGACCATCTCATCACTATTGCCTCAATTAGATAGTGGCCCAACCTTTCACAACCTTGGGGGTTAGGTAAAATGGCCAGCAGTCGTGTGTTAGCCCAGACAAATCTTTTTAACCTTGGTTAACTAAAGGCCACAATATGCTTCTCCGACTCCGTTTACGGATGGGCGGGCTTACGGATACAGACGGATACGGACCATAGGCGAAAATCCCGGGGGGGACACGACCCCCCCATTCTGGGAAAAATATGATTTGTCCCCCCCAATAAATCACTGTAAACATAAGGAAATGTAAATAATATTAATAATATACATTTAACATATTAGAATGTGTTACAGCAGTAATTTTGGTGTCACCCTCAGGAATTGCTCTTGTCCCTCAGGAATTGCTCTTGTCCCCCCCAAAATTGATAGCAGATTTTCGCCACTGATACGGACGGATAGACTGCATTTATGGTTCTCCGTAGGCTGTGGGTGCTGAAAACAATTAACCGCCAGAAGAGTATGGAGTTAGATTAGTTTCATAATTCACAAACAAACGTAACACGATTCACAAATGTATTTTATGATTCACAAATAAATGTAACGCGATTCACAAATTAATGACCCCATTACATTTGTTTGCAACCTGACAAACACGAGTTACAAATCGGAGAACACGAGTTACAAATCCCTGCATTTGTGTGTGTGGATTTTTGGAACTTTCCTGACGCGCTTAGATTCACAAATGCATTTTTTCTAAAAGATATTCTCTGCAGCCTATCAGATGTCTCTTCCAATTTTAGCCAATCACAGCTAGCTTGCTAAACGTTAGCCTAGGAAACACTTAAAATTACTAAACATGGATCCTGCCATTCTCAACAATATTCAATAAGGTATGATAATCGGTTTAATAAGATTAACAAGCAATATTTCACCTACATGCTACCAGACGACATTGCTCGTGATCTGAAGGAGACATTTTGTCCGTTATTATGGCAGGTTGTTGAAGTCCACGTAGACACGTTAATGTGATTGGCTAAAATTTGAAGAGACGATCTGATAGGCTGCAGAGAATATCTTTTTGAAAAAAATGCATTTGTGAATCTAAGCGCGCCAGGAAAGTTAAAAAAATACACACACACAAATGCAGGGATTTGTAACTCGTGTTCTCCGATTTGTAACTCGTGTTCGTCAGGTTGCAAACAAATGTAATGGGGTCATTTATTTGTGAATCGCGTTACATTTGTGAATCACGAAATACATTTGTGAATCGCGTTACATTTATTTGTGAATCATGAAATACATTTGTGAATCGTGTTACGTTTGTTTGTTTGAATTATGAAACGAATCTAACTCCATAGAAGAGTAGGTGGCGCAACGGTTTTTGTAAGTCGTCGTCGAGTGTTTATTTACCTAGGTTATCGAGAAGTCGGAGCAAATTTACAAATTAGCCGTTTCATCAATAAAATACGCACATTTTCAGCAACTACACTGCCCATTTCTCGTCACATTTCAATTCAGATGCTGATTTACATGTACTGTTTAGCTGAAATATGAATTATAAAAACGTACAGCAATGGCGGTCAAAGGATTCTGTTCGTCTTGTTGGTCACGGCAACCCCGCCCCTGACGCAAGCGGTTCTTAATAGTGGACCAATCACAGCCAAGGGGTATCCGTAAAATGACGGACGGACAGACGGATAGTTAGGAAAATCAGGAGGTGCACGTAGAGCTCTCCGAGGGACACGGAGAGGACACGGAGAGGGCGTTCCTCGTCGGAGAGGGCGTTCCCTGTCTCCGTGTCCGTAAAAACGCAGTAGTATAAATCGGCCTTTAGGGTAAAGAAACAACTGCAGCCATTAGAGGATGTTTACGTCTACAGAAGGATTGGCACTGGTAGGTGGGGGCAGAGATACCCTATCATCCATGACTCAAGTCACAGAGGCTGTACACATGAAGAGATCTCCCCTCAGCTCAGTATCAAGCCAAAATCCCTCACCCCGACACACAGTGGAATCACAAGGCCATAGTTACATTTGGGTAAGATAGCAACCATTGAAGGCGGCAAGCTATCTTAAAAACATCTAGCGTCATCCTCATAGACTGGAATCTCTTCACGTCTTGGTGTGAAAAGGCCTTGGTCCCCTCCCCCAGGGCGTTGACTGCTGCTGTTCATCTCTCTCCCTTGACCACGCCCTACAGCACACATGCTGCCAAGATCTACCCCAGTCTGCTTGATCACAAGGCAGAGATTAACACACCTAACACACCACGGTGAATGTAAATAGACCTTCTAGAGACAGGAGGCCATATCTGCCTAGAGTTACACATATCTGTTAGCCAGTTCTCACTATTTCAACCCATGGCTGGATGCAGTTCGGGTTCAGGGGTTGTCAGGGTGACGCTTTCTCTCTTTCTGTAGGACTGTCACCACTCTGAACACTTATCAGATGGCCTACAGATGCAGCTAAATGAATGACCTACATCCATGCAGGGCATTGACAGCGGCAAGAATATCCCTACATCTGCCCCCACCCCCACTATGCTGCTGTACAGTACGTTCCCACTCCTGGCCCCATCCTCCCTGAGCTGTAGATCTCCGGCATTGCGTGAGAGATGCGGGTGGTGGCTTTTGTGGTGGAGAGGTGAAGTATGCCAAGCCATAGCAGTTCTAGATCCTTCTCTTCCTGCGTGGGGTAATCGACACCGGACTGCTGACAGTGGCTGGGGATAGACCTCAGAACACGCAAACCCTCAGCCCGGTTGTTATTCCCTGCATTTTAGCAGGCTTGAGAACAGAGGGTGGGGCTGAGGGAAAAATGTACAAGAGTGGCTTTTATAAGACTTCTCCAAAGATAACTAAAGAATACATGAGCTCTGTGGTCCATTGAAATTATCTTAGCAAACCCACAGCCTTACAAAGGTCTTTCAGTGCAGGCTGCACAAATGCCTATCTATGATTGGTTTCCTAATCACAGCCACATACAGAAGAAGTGCAGGTACATCTACTGAGTAATAGTGTAGTAAATACAGTAGAAGGGGGTGACCCTGTGCTGGAGGCTCATCAGTCCATGGGTCAGGAGCTCAAAGGAAAAACACTGGCAGTTCTGACCCATAGGATTAGAGCAGTCGAGTTAGCAGTACCTGTTTGGTTTTAGTATATCAAGTAGATTGCGCTAATACCTCATCTCCATATGGCAAACCAGGAGTTACACATGAACTTTAAGGACTTAACATTACCAAAAGTTACCTTGAGATGAACCATACATATATCTACAATTCCAAATAATTCTCTGTCAGATGGCTGAGCGGTTAGGGAGTTGGGCTATTAATCAGAAGCTTGCCAGTTCGATTCCCGGTCGTGGAAAATTACGTTGTGTCCTTGGGCAAGGCACTACACCCTAGATGTGTCAGTATTAAGATCTGAAGAAATTATGACAACAAATGGTTCAGAATAATGATCATATGAAACAAAAGTAGACAGGGAACCAGTCAGTCTCAGAGCCATGGTCAGGGTGGAGGAGGGACAGCAACAGACCCTCCTCCCTTCACCCTCCCGCCACCTCATTCCTGCCTGGCCAGGCACATTCCACTTATCCTGCACTTGCTGTGTAATAAGCCCAAAACGTAACTACTGGAAGGTATGCATGCTGCATTTGGGATAATTTCATGTGGTAAAATGTCTCAATAAAGAATTATTATTCTTCCAAAGAATTACAAGTATGTGTGTGTAATTGAGTACATTTGAAATGCCAATGAAGCTATGAAATAACAGTCTGTTGCCAGGTGGTGGTCGGTTTAAGGATTTAGGGGCTCTCTCTGACCACAACACAATACCAGAGGTACCCCAGTGAAGCACAAAGGATAAGACCTAGACAAAAAATGAAGCCAACTGTAAAATATGTCACTCGGGCTTTTATATGAGAGGAATATTGTTCCCATTCCTCCTGGTGATTTGTGGTGTTTTGTGCCTTGTGCACTGACAAGAAGGCCTTTTGTGAGGCCCAGCCATGGGGATCACAGAAGGTTCATGTTGTTCCTTAAAAAAAAGAGAGAGCCAAGCAGAGTAATGAAGATCAACTGAGAAGTGCAGTAAGACACCTCACACTAGAATAGGACATCATCACCACATCACATCACCAGTAGGGATGTTACATTAGAATCGAGGTCAAATAAGTCAAATCCACTAATACCAAGCAAATATGTTACGCCTCAAATTCTCTTCTCATTAGAATAAGTTGTTTAAAGGCCTCTGTATGACATTGTGGAATCACTGCTTCTTCTAAGAATACTTCTTGGTTCCAGGTAACACTACTAACCACTAGTGAAGAAAGTTAAGAATCCTGTACATTATTGTGGTTTAATTTTTCATGGCATATGCCATTGTAGGGAAACCCCACCTCTCCATTCCAGGAGATCAGACAAAGCTGTCAGCTGACCCATAACCTCAACCTGCTGCAGTTCCCCACCCATTTAACTACAGAATGAGCAACAGTACATCTTCATGTGTTTTCACATATCCTCTATGCTCCACCTCATTTACCCTACTTATCTAAAACAAAAGAAAAATACATAATTCTCTTTCTATAATACCACGAGACATGCTTTGTTTCATGTTTCATCCTACACAACCAACTGTATGACCCCTTTCCCCCAACACAGTTATAGGTTAGGTACATGGAAGGCATCTCATTGCCTGTTGTAACTGTAAGGATCCCATTATGAAGTTGTACAGTTAACAGATTAGATTTTGAGCATAGACTGGTTAGCCCGAACCTCTGACAGCATTATTAAACTAACATGCAGAAATACAGTTCACAGGGCAACATCACGGGTCAGCCAATCAGATAAATTAGATAACGAGTATGCTAGTTGACTTTGACAATGAGGAGTTATCAGTAGAAGTAAAGACACCAGTTTAGTGGTAAGGAAAAGCAGAATACCTTGTGTAACCAAATGTGATAATCAGTGAGGGCAAAGTGAATAGAAAGACACATAATCAGGTAAAGACTACAGTCCACAGAAGCCTAACATCTCCCTGTAACTGCAATGAAAAACACTTCTCTAAAGATGTGTAGTCTGAACTCACTGCTTGACATGTTCTAGATAAGAGTCAAAACAGTTAACGCCTCTTACATGCCACTGTGCCATACCCTCATGTCAAAGCTTATATTTAACTAGTGCTTAAACAGCAGTTTTTCTATATGTATGTTCTGTCTGCCAAACTGACTAAAATGTTGTTTCAGAGGGTGGAGTTTGGGGATTTCAAAAGTCAAATAAGGACTCCTGCTTTCTGGCCCTCTGTTCTGAAAGACTGTGTTCCCCCATCAATTTCTGTACAAAAGTGGTGTTGGCTAAAATGATCCGTTCACTCTCTGCTCAGCTAGTTGGGGCTGAAAGGAAGCGTGCTGAGTGCGGGGGAAAGGCACTCTGGGACACTGCAGGTTGGCTGAAGAAGGGCAGCTGAACTCAAATGACCCACATTCTCTGATTACCCAAACAAAAGAGCAGGAACACTCATGAAACAAACCAATCGTGAGCAAGAGACTGTAGAACGCCCCAATAGAAAGACATATGGGCAAGACTCAGAGACAAGCAATAAATCAAGGCATTCTTCACATTCCAAAAGGAAAATACATTCATAAAATAATGGGGAACCTTTAAATGTGATGATCCCTGCCAGATTTTACCTTGTTTTGATATTGATTAAATGTCTTCAATCTGAGCGTGATAATTCAGTATGTAGTCATTTTGTGACCCTCAGACACAAAGGCTATGAGTGTCTTACACTGAGGGACTGTCATTGCAGTTTTCTGTAACATAAAAACGTGTATAGTTCATGTAATAGATCAATTGTCCTTCAGATAATACTAAGAGACTTCTTATACTCCCAAACACTGATATAGCATCACACAGTGCCTTTCTACGTGTGTGTCTGTATTATTCCCTCAATTTCAGTAGGTGTGTCTTTGCAGTAGCCATAGCATTTACAACATTTACATACTGTGTACTATGGCTTAATCTGGAACTATTTGCTTTACATGGAACCTTTTGTTTATTTTTTATTTTCTTTCATCTTTACAAATGATCCTATGTAGTGTATGTACTTTTTAAAGTCTAGTATCACAGCAAATGTATGAAACGTTACAAAACATATTCACATTTTGAAATGTATTTACAAATAACCTTAACAAGCTTGAAGACGAAGTATTTGATTGGGTATAAGAATACGTGTGGACCTGAACAATGTCACCGCACTGGAATGTAGGCTATTACGGTAAATAGAGAAAATGCAGTTGAGTTTATACTTCAATGTGTACTGAGGTTAACTATGCATTGGATCTTTCTCTTCCTCACGTCTGCGCTCAACTAGCTGAGTCTGTTACTGGCCAGATCAGTTGGCAGACTGTCTAGTGGGGGTGTGGCACTTCACAACAAAGACTTTCAAGCAGACAGGAAAACTGTTACCAACAAACTTGTACTTTTAGGTGTTAATGTTTCAATTTGTGCATCAACAATGTATCGGGAACGTTTCGAGAGAGAGAATACCTCATGTTGGTATGTGGATATCCCTGCTTTCAGTTGATGCATCGTGACGGTACAACAACTTGTCAGATTTAACAATACTGCATGCTGATGTATGTCCGGTATGCACTTTTGAACAACAAAAAGTGACCAATCACATTGGGTCAGTTAAGCTTGTCCATGGTCATACAGACCAAAGGTTGCCAGTGCTTCGCAGGTTTCTTGTATTTAGCTGCAGTCGGGGTAATACGCCCTGAAAGAGGAGATGAATATCAAGCCAAAGGGGGAAGGGGAGAACTAGTTTCCGACAAAGGCTGGGTGCTTTGAGTGGGCGTGGTAGTATTTGTGACACCCTCCCCCATATCAAATTAAGAGTATTTTGCTAGAACAAAGTTTTGTTCAACTTTAAGAAACATCTTAATTTGTCAAATTGTCCAATCTATGAGTGTGAAAATGATCACAAGAATCCATGTAATTGCCCACACTGACACATCGACATCAATGTGCTATAGCTAACTTGATTTTGTATTATTATATAGGCCTATATATATATATAGAAAATAAAGGAAATTCTGCAGTAGAATTGAGAAAAAAAGAAAATGGTTCCTTAAAGTATTTTGGCAAAACCAGAGTGCATTTTATTTTCTTTATAGCAATGAATGTACATTTCGTTCCAGTGACACTGACCTGTATGTGTCCTTAGGTGAGCTTTGAGGTGGGATGATTTCCCATAAACTTTTTCACACCCTGAATAATGGCATTTGTGCTTTTTCTGGGGTGATTCGTGCTCAATTCGACCTCTCAATCGTTTGCCTCTTTGTTTGAGCGTAGGGTCGGAGATGGTGGTAGGTGTGGCAGAGTTTCCATCATCTTTCGTTATATTCGGTGGCGCTAGGATTTCCTCCTTTATTTTTGCCTGATCGGCAAAATTGTTGGGGGTTTGCTGGTTGAAATCCGCCAAAATCCTAGCCACCACAAAGAGAGAGGAATTGTCTTTTACCAAAGGTTCTTTAATCTCCTCTCCGTTCCTGGGAGCAGTCGCAGTTTCTGGTTTTATCTCTCTATTCCCTTTAGGGCCATGGACAATTGCACGACTGGACATGGAAACAAGGCACTCTGCTGCAAAGTGATCCATTCCGTAATAGAAACAGTCCCTATGTTTCTAAGACATTCAAAGAAAAAATTGTCGGCCTGTTATAAGAACTTGTTCCGTGGTTCCCTTTGTGTGATGCTGATTAGGTCGCTCTCATAAGAGGACTATGTGATCTTACCGGCTTTCTAACAATATCAACATCTCACAGGGAAACGTTAAAAACAAAAATGTATACAGACAAAACAAGAGGATCTCTCTTTAACGAAATTTTGCAGGTAATAATAAACCGGAAAACTTGCATGTAACTCCCATTGCGGCTGCTATATTCTCTCCAGTATAGTGACTGTCTACTGAGGACCAGTTCTTGCCGACTGTATCCATGCTGGGGGCGTGTCGACCGGTAGCATTTGGCAGCGTCGTCAGGGAAGCTGCCTTTTCATTGGATATCGCTTGGCCCTAAATGAACCTGCCTACCCTCTCCCAACTTCAGACAATAACTTGAAAGTTTAGATTACTCGAAATGTGAAACGTCAGTATTTTACATAGTTACAATTATTCATGATGTCAAATTTGTCCAAATTAAACTGAGAACATTTAGGCTTTAAGACTGAATTCTGATAAGAAAACTGTAGAGCCATGATTTACATTACATTTTTACATTTAGTCATTTAGCAGACGCTCTTATCCACAGCCACTTACAGTAAGTACAGGGACATTCCCCCGAGGCAAGTAGGGTGAAGTGCCACAACGTCATTTGGCACGATTCCCTAACCGCTCAGCTACCTGACTCCCGCTGATATTAAAGATCCTGTAAAGTCAATTCCATGATTTGCTTCTCAGTAGCCTACATTATATAGGCTACGTTTGAAATTAGTTCCTGAAAGCATGTGCAAAGCGCAAAACTTTGTCGCACCGAAATGTGTAGTTAGACGTAGAACAGTTTCTCTTCCGTTTTCAGATCGGGTTTTAATGGGCGGGGCCAAAAAGTTACCCATCTAAGTCATTTCGACCCATCTACGTCAGATCACTGACTGCTGTAGGCTACTGTTATTGTTGCCTACATCAGCTAGCTAGCTAGCTTCAGAATGTCTCCCTCCACCCGCAACTGCATCTCCCCTGGATGCAAAAACTTCAGCTGCGCTGCAACACTATTTAATTTCCCTATTGATGAGGAAAGGAAAAATAGATTGATTTTGTGAAGAGCCACGCTGATGGAAAGCTTCGGATAAACTCCAACAGCCGCCTCTGCAGCGGATAAGAGTCTGCTAAATGACTAAATGCAGTGACCATTTCACGGCGGATAGTTTTAACATGGACCAGACCAGAGACAGACGGGGTTCGCGGACACACGGCTTCTCTTGCAGCACGGAGCCCTACCGAGCATCGCCCTCCCGGCCGTTCCTCCTCCGGTCAATCCACCGCCGCCAGCAGTTCATCACTCTGTTCTGTGTGCTTATAATTATACTAGATAACTTTTTCAGAGGTATCTCTGCTATGAGTTAGTGCAAACCGCTAAATTGATATTAGGCTACTCGGTGTAGAATGATGGTATTTTGGTGAAATGGTATGTGTTAGAAGTAGCCTAGTTGGAGAGCTCACTGTCTGCTGTCTCTGTGTCCATTTTTACTGTTAGGCTCATTGAACAAATAATTTCTAATTCTATACGGTTTTGTTTGGCTTGACGTAGCGTCCATTATCTGAGTCGTATCGGCAGCGAGGGGCAGAGCTTCAGCTCCTTCAGGCGACACGCCCCCCCAGACTCAAGCAGAGAAGACTGCTGATTTTTTCATGATTTCAAAGCCTAATTTAACATACTTGGTGTTATTTTTTCATTCGAATCTGGATGGGTAGTTCATAACACATTATTCTGTGGTGTGGCGAACTTAAAACTAGTTTTCAGGTCCACTTTACAGGATCTTTAATGATTTCTGGGGAAATTGTAAAAAAAAAAATACTGTATCACCTCCAAACCTATTGTTAAAACTAATATCAAACATCCAAACATTTGGAGAAAGACAATATTTTTCATAAGTGTAGGACACTTATAAGTTTGAAAAAAAGATGCATACTTACTATCGAAGATTGAATAGATTAAAAAGCACACAACAAACATTTGTATTTACTCTTCAAAATACAAAGCGTGAAAGTGTAGAATGAAACAGGGTTCTCTTATTTTCCTAGTCTAATGGTGATGTGGGAGCCTCAGCCTAGTTGAAACAGTTATCAGATATTGAATGGCATCGAGATTGCTCTACAGGATTTATAATCATAATTTGATACCCCTCTCTTGGTCTATTGCTAGAATAATCAATCCCACCACGATTCTATCTGAGCCACAGCACAAAGACATGGACAACAAAGCTGACAAATTATTTATCTAGCTAACTGGCTTAGCTAATAGCTGTTGTTTAGTAGTCTAGTTGTTTTTCAATACTACCAGCCAGACAGACTGGTATATATAAAGACTAGATGTCTTACGGCGGAGTCTAGAACGTACGCACATGGCGGCCATCTTGCTACAGTCAACTCGCTCACCCATAACATTGTGTTGATGCTACATGTACTTTTTAAATGACCATAACTTGCAAAAAAATGTTTTAGCAAGTTATGTTTACATAATAATTATGTTTTATTTTATTTTTATAACATAATTATTCATAAGTATGCAGTGGCATAACTATTGGCTCAAAACGGGGCCAAAAGTAGGCCTATTGCAAATGCTTATAGGACAAATCCACAAATGTAAAAAGCGATCCACAAATGTAAAACGTGATCCACAAATGTAAAACGTGATCCACAAATGTAAAACGTGTTCCGCAAATGTAAAACGTGTTTCGCAAATGTAAAACATGTTCCGCAAATGTAAAACATGTTCCGCAAATGTAAATCAAGATCCACAAATGTGATTAACTGTCCACAAACAATCACATTTTGGTTTGCCTTTGAGTCTTTTTCTAAGTACATATTTGCAAGACATTTTCAAGGGGATTGCGTAAAATTGGTGCCATAAAGCTGAACTTAGATCATGTGACTTTTGGCCCCGATTTGACGCACGTGACTTTTGGCTAGAGTCAAAATGGGGCCAAAAGTATTGCGAATGCGTATGACGATCCACAAATGTAAAACGTGATCCACAAATGTAAAACGCGATCCACAAATGTAAAACGTGATCCACAAATGTAAAACTGGTTCCGCAAATGTGAAACACATTACGCAAATGTAAAAAACACGTTCCACAAATGTAAAATCGTTTTCACACATGTAGTAAATCGCACTGGACACCCGTGATGTAGCAATGTAGGTTCAGACTGTTAAAGGGGTGACACCGGGAGTTGTAGGAGCGTCTTTAGGCTGAAGCGCACCACTGACTCGGAGTCTCATTATTCACTTATTGCTTCATTAATGTAAAGCATATTTAACACAATTTAAGACAAATGCTAAGCACATTTAAGATGTGGTAGCACCACTAAGTGTGAAGTGTCCGTGTAACTGGTCCAAATGAATGATCTGATGATGTCTATTTTTTCGTAGTACAATTAGGCCTACGCTGTTTCGTTAGGCCTATTCCAAAAACGTGAAACGACGAAACCCGAGCGCATACATGCAAGTGATTGTAATCCATGCGCTGCAATGTTACACGGACGTTAAGTCTTTCTGGGGTCTCTAGGTAGACGGGGAGGTGTGTGGGTTATGGAATCAGACCAACACAGCTACCAACACTCGTCTGTCTCAGCTCTGGCCGTTGCAGAGGCCCCACAAGGTAATTCACTATATGATCAGATAGACACGTACCGCATTGACAATCTAATTAAGTCACCATGTGACGGTTCCATTATTGCTGTTATAAAAAGTATCCATAAAAAAATAACTTGTTAAAGGCTATGATTCGTTAGTCTTTTCTAAACTGCAAAGCATCAGTGTAGTAGAAACAGTTTGCATGTAATAATTGGGATCAATGTGTCAGTTCAAAAAATTAAAGGTGCGAATCTTGTTGAATATATCAGATACAGGTTAAGGTTTCTCTGATATTATCCCATGCTCTCATTCCTTTAGCTAGTTGTGTTTTACTACAGTAAAGTCACTGGGTTTACTAGAATAGACCGCAATAAAATAATTAACATTTCTAGATTTAGATTTGCTAGATTCATTTTTGTAGTTGTGTAGAATAATCGTATCGTATGCATTATAGGTGTGTGATTGTGGTGTGTAAACTTTGAATGCAGGTGGAACTAACTCTTCTGTTGATTATAACCACCAGTTTCTAGTGTTGGTAGGGTGTTGGTGTCTAGTGTTGGTAGGGCGAGGCAAACAGGGCCAGTTTGGAGTCTACCCTGTCTCACACGCCTGATTTTTTGAACTGACACATTGATCCCAATGTTATTACATGCAAACTGTTTCTACTACACTGATGCTTTGCAGTTTAGAAAAGACTAACCAATCATAGCCTTTAACAAGTTATTTTTATATGGAAGTTTTTTATAACAGCAATAATGGAACCGTCACATGGTGACTTAATTAGATTGTCAATGCGGTACGTGTCTATCTGATCATATCACGAAAAAAGAGACATCATCAGATGAATCATTCATCTGGACCAGTTACACGGACTCTTCACACTTTACACATCTCACATCTTAAATGTGCTTAGCATTTGTCTTAAATTGTGTTAAATATGCTCCTACATTAATGAAGCAATAAGGGAATAATGAGACTCCGAGTCAGTGGTGCGCTTCAGCCTAAAGACGCTCCTACAACTCCCGGTGTCACCCCTTTAACAGTCTGAACCTACATTGCTACATCACGGGTGTCCAGTGCGATTTACTACATGTGTGAAAACGATTTTACATTTGTGGAACGTGTTTTTTACATTTGCGGAATGTGTTTCACATTTGCGGAACCAGTTTTACATTTGTGGATCACGTTTTACATTTGTGGATCGCGTTTTACATTTGTGGATCACGTTTTACATTTGTGGATCACGTTTTACATTTGTGGATCGCGTTTTACATTTGTGGATCGTCATACGCATTCGCAATACTTTTGGCCCCGTTTTGACTCTAGCGTCAAATCGGGGCCAAAAGTCACATGATCTAAGTTCAGCTTTTTAATGCCCTATTTGCGAAGCTTTATGGCACCGATTTTACGCAATCCCCTTGAAAATGCCTTCCAAATATGTAGGCCTACTTAGAAAAAAACTCAAAGGCAAACCAAAATGTGATTGTTTGTGGACAGTTAATCACATTTGTGGATCTTGATTTACATTTGCGGAACATGTTTTACATTTGCGAAACACGTTTTACATTTGCGGAACACGTTTTACATCTACATTTATTCATTTAGCAGACGCTTTTATCCAAAGCGACTTCCAAGAGAGAGCTTTACAAAGTGCATAGGTCACTGATAATAACAACAAGATAGCCACAAAAACATTGCGAGTAGCCAAAACATGAAGCACACATTGTGAACAACCAAAGTAAGTGCCAAAGGGAAGAACCACAAGAGCATGTAGTTAAACAAGTTACAATTAAACAACGTGAACCGCTATGAGTGCAAGTGTACCTGTGGAAAAAACAAGCAACAATAATAGAAACAATATATCACAGCGAGTACAAAAATTTAAATCAGTTACCACTAACCACAAGAGCAACAAGTCTCTAAGCAAGAGTCATTGTGATCCTTGAGGAAACTAACATCGGTCAATCGAACCATTCCTAAGTACCGTTGTAGGCCTACTCCCGGAACAAGTGCGTCTTGAGCCTTTTCTTGAAGGTGGAGAGACAGTCAGTGTCTCTGATGGAGGTGGGGAGTTGATTCCACCACTGGGGGGCCAGACAGGAGAAGAGCTTGTGTTGGGACCGGGCGGTCATGAGCGGTGGGACCACCAAGCGGTTGTCTGAAGAAGACCGTAGGTGACGGGTGTGGGTGTAAGGCTGCAGGAGAGACTTGATGTAGACGGGTGCAGTCCCGTTCACTGCTCGGAAGGTCAGTACCAGGGTACGTTTTACGTTTGTGGATCACGTTTTACAGTTGTGGATCACGTTTTACATTTGTGGATCGCGTTTTACATTTGTGGATATTGTCCTATACGCATTTGCAATACTTTTGGCCCCGTTTTGAGCCCATACATAACGACATCTCTGACGTTGATAACAAACCAAACCGTTTCAAAATCGGTTGAAAATTGAGCAAGTTATGGTCAAGATGGCCGCCTTGTGCGGACGTTCGACCCCGTTGACGAGACATCTACCCTTTATATACATCTATGCTGGTCTGTACCTTTGTCACGCCCCCAAATTTGAACCATTTCACTGAGGACAGTTTTGAATGAAAACCTTGGACAATTTAAAGAAGGATTTGCTAAGCCGCTGTTGCTGAAAAGAGGTGCTGTTCCAACCGTATGCTCATCACAAAGGCAAGCTGTAAGTATGATTTTGGAGAAAGGCAGGTGCTCGATACAGGATACGTTAGCATTGCTAATAACTGTTACCGACAAAATAATACTACAGCTTGCGGTTGTGATGAACATAAGGTCGGAACGCACCTCTTTGCAGCAACAGCTTCATAGCAAATCCTGCTTCACATTGTCCCAGGTTTTCAAAACTGTCCTTGGTGAAATGGTTTGCGCAAATGTGTCGAGGGTCGAACTGCACAGGGATCTACGGACGGTATAGACAAACATCATGCCCGTCTAGTCAATTTTAGCTAGACTCCCCTTACAAAAAAGAAGTATATTAAAGTATACTAAAATATGGATAGTACACTTTTAGTTCACTTTTGATATACTTTTAAGAAGTATACTTAGATAATAGTTCACTTTTGATGTACTTTTAAGTATGCTTTGAAAATAGTTCACTTTTGATATACTTTTAAGAAGTATGCTTCGAAACAGAAAATTGTAGGCCTATACATTTCTTCTGGAGTAGGATGTACGTTTTCTATTATTATACAGCAAAAACCGCAACATTTTTAAGTACATTACAGGTTAAATTCTTTAGATCCATCTCATTCTAATTATTCATGTCTAGGAAAATCTATTATGCATTGCACATTGAATCTTTTTTCGTACTGAAGCTGTAACCTTAATTACTGCCAAAACATTTTGAAGCCCTATACTCTTATACTAATAATTATCAATTGGAGTATTAATGGAAAAAACGAAAAAGCTACTTGAGAAAGAAGCAGACAGAAGGGTTGCATTGTGCATTTGGTTATACTGTCAAACTGACTGAAGAACGAAATAAGGACGTGAAAAAATGAAGATAGCGCGGCTCATTGGCTGGTCAATTCCCATGATGCAAGGCGGTAAATAATGTAAAAATTTGCCGATAAGTTTGCCGTTTGTTCGAAATACAAATGTAACTTCATGAATTTCGTTTTTCTAATGTGTCTTAGAATGTAGTGTTTTGTTGAGTGGTAATTGGGTGTGCTTTGCCTTCGGCAAGGGCACAACCTTTGTTCTCTCACATATATTTTATTATTATTATTGGGTGTGCTTTGCCTTCGGCAAGGGCACAACCTTTGTTCTCTCACATATATTATTTTTTATTTATTTTCCCACCCCTAAGGATCAGTCAATATTTGGACTACATAGACAACGTAGCTGTTAAAAGTTTCGTCTTGCTAGCGATTGAGTTGCTTGTATTTTTATTTACGTTCCGTTGCACAGTTTAGGAGGTTACAACGTTTTTGTGGCAAAAAGTGTCTTCTGTCAACAAAGGGTACTCAGTGCATTCTACGTCACTACGTCAGCACACGTTAGCAACGACGCATGGATACAAAGTGATAGAGACGTTCTAGCACGCAAGTTGGAGCTTAGATTATGAGTGAAAAATACCACCCCCAAAAATCCTCAACCATTGGACTTTGTTGAGAAAGCGATTTCGAGTGGAACTGCCATCTCGGATTTTTGATTTAGGTCGTGAAAGTCTTTGTAATTTGAGCGAGTGCGGGTCGCCCGTCAGACCGCCTAGTCTTAGGCGGCAGCCATGCTAGAAAGCGTCATAGTAGTATTTTCGTAATTTTATAGTTCAATTTTACTCGAAAAAACAGAAAGAGGGAAATGTTATGACGATATGACTATTGTGAAGATAGCCAGGTGGTGAGATTTTTATGTAGGTTGCTGTAAAAACTTAGATTTGTTTGCTACGTGAGAGCCCCGTCAGCCTCCATGGACGATTGCGGCAGCTGTTGTCGATCTGTGTCTGATGAGTATTTTCTTAATTTCGTACCAGGGTCAATTCTACATCAAAAATCAGAAGGAGGGCAGTGTTTTAAAGATATGGCGATTGCGAAGACAGCCAGCGGGTCAGCATAGTTTTGTGATTTGTGTAAAACTTGGATTTTGAGTGAGACCGCATCTTGTTTTGACGTTAGCCTCAGAGTCAGATCTCGCTCGCCCACTGGCAGTTTGTAGTAGGCTACTGTCTTCAATGTCACAGCCATAGATATATATAAACATATAAACAATGTTTATATATATCTATGGTCACAGCTATGGCTAAACTTTATTATGTCAAAAGAAACGTTCTCATTTCCGGCGCTTTCAAACAATCCCCTCACAGTTTGGCTAGCCACCACAACTAGCTTGCTCGTAGCAAACCCCTTTTGAATTAGCCAATTCTCCCTAAATAGATGTCAAGCTTATTTACGTTTTTGGGGGCATATTTTCAGTAGGCAGATGGTACTGTTTGAATCGCGATTCCATCTGAAATACTGCCGGTGACAGCGTTGTTACAGTCGTTTGTTTCAATTTTTTTTTATGAATTACGCAATATGAGTAGGCTAAATGCTTGAAAAATTTCACTAGAAGAGAAAAACTTAAAGGGACAGACCCACCTGCAAGCAAGCACACCCTACAATTTCCCCAGAAATTGTACCCTCTCTAGTTGTCATTGTTGTGCATGTTTTAGATATTTCCCTGCTCCAACACACCTGATTCAAATAAATGGGCCTGATAACGACCCATTCATTTGAATCAGGTGTGTTGGAGCAGGGAAACGTCTAAAACATGCAGGGCAGGGGTTCCCGAGGACCAGGATTGAGAACCACTGTGCTAGTACACTGCTAGTATACTCTTAAGTACCATGATAATAGTATACTTTTTATACTAAGTATACTTACAAAATAAACTTTTTGTAAGGGTCTAGCTCATCTGATTTTATTAACGCTGATTTGCAAGGAATGTAAGAACAGCTATAGCGAAAACACCGAGACTGTAGGCATGTAAACTAGTTTAGCTTGCTAACGCAAGAGCATAGGTACTTATCATGTAAATCTACAATTCAAGATGCATGTTTGTCCAGATCTATTTTTCAGCAAGATAGCTAGAGCTAACTGAAGCTGAGTTGAATCACGATAGTTTGTTTGCTAAGCTGTACTAACGTTACCCACCTAAGGCGATCCTGTTTGCTCCGACAACAGAAGTGGAAACAACTAACGTAATCATTTCAAATGATATCTAGTCACTGTTGAAAACAGTGTTGTCTAGAATAGATTTATTTGTACGTTTTTATTTCAAGTCTCCACCTTCTTGTTTCAGTGAGTGCTGTTGGCCGTGTTGCGTATTTGCTCCGCAGCTTCACTCTTGTAAACCAAAGTACAGCTGACACGAGCAGAGGAGGCAACACAGACAAGTATTTAATATTAATAACAATGGCTTTCAGAATGCATTATAAAATTACTCAAATAAAAATATTTCATAGAAATATCGGTATTGATATTGACGATACTGGTCTTGAAAGTACTTGGTATCGGATCGAAAAGAAAATTATTGGTATTGCCGCAGCTTCACTCGTTGTAAACCAACCAATCAGCGCGCAGCTCATCTATGTATTCATGAGTATACCATAAAAGGGGTAAACCTAGCGTTTTGTCCCGGGAAATTACAGAGGATGTATCAGGGGGCATAGAACAGCACCCGGGCCATTTTCAGCCCAACCAATGTTATATACCCTATTCGGAGACCTTAAGGAACAGTGTGAAATACCCCAAAAACCCAGTCAATCACCCCTTTAAAGATAGTCATGTAATTTGCATGCAAAATAGGTCTACCCGAACCAGCGGACAAACAATTCAACCCGCGGCAACACTTCAAAAGTAGCCCAATTCCGCGGGAAAACCGCGGACCTGGCAACACTGATCAGGACGCGCGATATGCACCTTTCTTTACCAGAAATGACCATTGGGCAGTCTCTCGCTCGCTCTAAATACAAAATCCCCGATTTCCGGGACATTGTATAGCATTTGCGGGCGTCAGGGAGCCGCTATTGAAATGCGGGAGACTCCCGGAACTTCCGGGAGACTTGGGATGTCTGCCAATGGGAGACATGAAACTTGGTGTAAATAACGAAGGGACTGTCCTTAATGTGTGACAAATTTCACAACTTTTTACCATGTGGTTCTAGGGTCTGCCATAGACTCCAATGGCGGAAGAAGGTGTGTAATAATAATAGTAAAAGGTAGAAAAGGTAGAAACATTTGGTGGCTCCGGAGCTTCGCCACCAAATATAGCGAGGTAGCTGACACCACTCGCGAATTCTCCTTTCATAAACCCCAAGTTCGCGTGCTACAGATCTGTTGCTGCTGGTGAGTGCTTTCTGCACAGCTTTCTGTTTGAAAGCTGAAGTATAAGAACGTTTCGGCATGCTGCTTTAAATTTCTACACAATGTAGACACGCGCGGCTTCAATTTTAGGCTACACTAGGCTTTGTGTTTGACCTCCTTGTCTATTCTTTGTTTGTCTATGGCCACACTGCAGCTACAATTCACCAAATCTCTCTTACTAATTAAACGCCGCACCAAAAATGATCATTGTGTGATAAACGCTGCAGCGTTTAATTGAAGAAATGTAGCCAAGGGTTTTATATCTTAGCTCAGGGGTCGGCAACCCGCGGCTCTAGAGCCGCATGCGGCTCTTTAGCGCCGCCCTAGTGGCTCCCTGGAGCTTTTTCAAAAATATGAAAATGGAAAAAGATGGTGTGAATATATTTTGTGAATATATTTTTTGTTTTAATTATTAAAACAGAAATATTGAAATAAAATATTTATTATATTTTATTTCAACATTTCTGAAAGGCACAACTCTTCTGTGCCTTTGCACGTAAATATGTTATGCCAGTAATCATCTACGTTCCGTACACTGGCTACGTTGTAAGAGTAATCCCCTCAAAATTCAAGTCAAAATGACAGCAGCGGTGTCTGCCGATATTCAGAGTTGAGGAATTTCTCCAAGCTGGATTTTATTCAAAAGAGTTAATAGCAAGAGGGAGGTCTACGCCAGACTTAGATGGACTACTGCAGTAAAAGGGACAACATGTTTTCGATCGTTTCAAACAGACTGGTATGGATGAAAAGATTAGCTATGTGGCTGTGCTAACATTCAGCGGCTGTAGGCTACTGCTTGTACTGTTTACTGCGTTTACTGTTTTGACATATTAGCCTAACAATAAATTAGGTAATCTGGCTTTCATAACTCAGTGCCTAGCCTTTTACTGACATCACCGCACGTCACTGCCGAGTACCCAGTTGGGAGTGAGAGAAAAAGTGTGATTGCATGAATGCTCAGTATGTATTTGTAGCCTACTCATCATTTTGATAGTAGGCTAATATAGCGACACTTACAGCATGTGTTGCCTTCATTATAAGGCTTATATAAGGCTTTTAATTTTTTGCGGCTCCAGACAGATTTGTTTTGTGTTTTTTTGGTCCAATATGGCTCTTTCAACATTTTGGGTTGCCGACCCCTGTCTTAGCTAAACTTAGGTTTGGCTGTAAAATAAGGACACGGGATTCAAATGCCGGAACCAAGACGGCACTGCACGTCTCACTTTATTTCTTACTCAACCCCGAACCGTCAGAACAATAACCCCCCTTGTCACAATAAAAGCCCACAACAAAATACTTACATAAATACGGTAGGCTATTTATTGTACATGCCTTGTTATGAACGCACGCGTTGTGTGACATCATGATGTCCTAATGTTTCTGACTGGCTAGCTAGTTAGCTACCATTAGTTTCACTTTTTACCACAAAAACTTAAATCCTGCCCAAATTGTAAAACGGAACATTCGCGGAGATACAAGCAACGTAATCGGGACCAAGACGAACATTTTGACACAGACCTTGTCTATGTAGTGCAAAAATTGAGGGACTATGGGTGGGAAAATTATAAATAATAATAAATATTATATATGAGCAGTGGCGGCTGTGACTTTGCAGAGGCCTCCCCGCAAAGTCGGAGCTCGAGGCCCCTCCCCTAAATCCACTCAAAATGTATCTCCATCTATTATCTTATACAACTGCCAATAGACTGATTGCTGTCTACTTTTAGCATATATTCAGCAATGTGAGAGAAATAAAAAAAGTTGAAAAATAACAAAAGCACAATTGCATCAGCACAACAGCAGCCTATTTGTCATTGTTCAAAACCAAAGACAGCGCTATAGCCTTTTGATATTTCAGCACCGCCATTGAAATAACACAATCAATGGAGGGAAAGGAAAACATTAATTCTTCACAATAAGTAAGCAAGTATATTGGTTGCTGGTGAAGATGTGGTGCTGCTAGCTACCTGCTGCTGCGGTAGTGTTTCGTATGTGGAGATGCTGATAGCTTCCTCTCTGGCTGGTCTAAAGTGTGTAATCTTTGGGTATTTTGCTCGAGCTTGTTCAGACAACAGTTTATTTCTGCGCTTTTGAGCACCGCTTGCATATTTTCTTTTACCTAGGCTATGTCTCTACCGTCATCTAGAAAAACTTAAAGATTAGCATTTTTGAAATGTGCGCGTTCAAGAGGTGTAATTACGGGGGCCCTGAAGTGCAAATCACACCCACTAATATGAGTGCATCCCCCAAATGAAAACACTCCCCCCAAATACTAATCAACTTCCCCCAAATAGGATGACGTGCTCACCTCCCCCCAATACAAAGACACGCTCCCCCAAATGGGAAACGACATTACATTAACTTAAAAACACATGACATTAACTAAAAACGGAAAGGGTAGGTACAACACTTCGTTGCTGAATGGATGCAGTAACTAACAAGAAATTGATCGACAGAAGTACAAAATGCAATAGCCTGACAGAGTTACGTGCAGGACATTTGTTTGGCTATCGTGTGTAGCACGGTATTGGCTAGCATGTAGCAAATAGTAGGCTACTTATGCAAAAGTATATATTGCGTGTTAAACGTAAAAATCGATAGCCAAACAATTATTCTGGTCCACGTAACTCTGTCATTGTGGCATTTCGTTCTTCTGTTGTGAACTATTAGTTTTTTTTCTGAAAAGTCCTGCTTCCTTCAACTGTGTTTTTAGCGTGCGCATAGGCTACTTATTTTAATGTTGTGAAACGTTAACAGCATATCTAAGATTATTTTATAGGAATGTCCCTGATTAAAATAAAGTGTAGTGCAAGTCATGACTCTGAATTGTTAACACAATGTTTCTTCTTTTATTCCAACCAAAACGATCAACTTCATGGTAATGACAGAGTTACGTGGACCAGGATGGTTGTTTCGCTATCGATTTTGACGTTTAACACGCAATTTATACTTTTGCATAAGTAGCCTACTACTTGCTACATGCTTCGATAGCCAACCAAATGTCCTGGTGCACGTAACTCTGTCAGGCTATTGCATTTTGTACTTCTGTCGATCAATTTATTGTTAGTTACTGCATCCATTCAGCAGCGAAGTGTAGTACCAACCCTTTCCGTTTTGAGTTAATGTAATGTGTTTTTGAGTTAATGTAATGTCGTTTCCCATTTGGGGGAGCGTGTCCTTGTATTGGGGGGAGGTGAGCAAGTCATCCTATTTGGGGGGAGTTGACTCGTATTTGGGGGTAGTGTTTTCATTTGGGGGATGCACTCATGTTAGTGGGTGTGATTTGCACTTCAGGGCCACCGTACGTAATGGTGTAGTAGTGCACGTAAGATACGCAAAAGCCATTGTTGCCAGATTTAGGGATTTTGAGACTATTTAGCCCATGGAAGTGGATGAAGATCTGTTACGTTGCCTACATTATGGGATTCCTTTACCCGGTAGTTGAAACTTGGGCTCTCAATGAGCGCCCTCAAACTTTTCTAAATATATATATTTTTATATAGGCCTAGTCTGTTTTTTGCTATGCAGGGCGGGGCCCTTGGGGCCTGGGGTCTTCCTAGCCGCCACTGTATATGAGAGAGAATATAGGTTTTGCCCTAGCAAAGGCAAGCACACCCAATAATGGTAGCCTTTATGGAAAATATAAGCTTATATTTCTGTTTGCAAAAATAACAGTAAATGCAGGGTCCACAAACAGGATGTGAAAGTAAAACTATAATGGACAAGTGATTTTAGGCGGAATCTCTTCAGGCATAAACATTGTTTATTTTTTTTCTCTATTAGTAATTCTGTTTAGCTCTGTTCTGCATGGGAAATAAAGTTGCTGCCTACTGCAGGCCATCAGAAACCAATGTGTAGGCCTATGTCCACATCAGGGATGTGCACGGGCTATTGTTGCCCGGGCAACAGCCCGTTTGCCCTGACTGATCTTCGCCAATGGACGGACGGACAACGATGGACGGCGATGATGTTCAGAGTGCCGTCCCTGATTAGCGTCCGTCCATGCTCTGCGATCCCTGCCATCGCCGTCCGTCCATGCTCTGGGCTCCGCCTAGTAACGGACGTCCATGCTGATCAGGGACGGCCCTCTCAACATCTCTGTCATCGCCGTCCGTCCATGCTAATCAGGGACTCTGAACATCATCGCCGTACGTCCATCCATGCGAAGATCAAGCCCCATCGCCATCCGTCCATGCGAAGACTCCCCCTAGCTACGACATCCATATGGACGTCCATGACGCTCTGAGGGATTTATCTGCCTCTCTCCAAATGTCTGTGCACGTCCCTGGTCCACATCCATTCTGCCCCAACAGAGACAAGTTACACTTGTATGTAAAGGAAAAGTCAAATGGCTATTTCAGTTGTGACATTCAGCCTGTTCATTCAGTTTAATAACCTGGGATGTGATCAGGATTAAATGTTAAATACATTGCAATGAATGAAATGTATTGGACCCACATTTTATCACATCTAACCAAGTTCTTCATTGGTCATTGCTCACTCTTTTAGCCCCCTGCATAACAGAACATTAGAAAGTTCCTGCTATTCAATGAGAACAAGATTATATGGTATTCAGAGGCTATCTGTCTGTATTATTTAACATATTGTTTCACCACAAAAACTGTGCGTGCTTGTATTTCATGTAGGGATTTGGTGGCCAGGCTATGACAGCTCACCAATAGTGCAGTTCCTCTTTCACAGAACAGCTAAACAGACTTATTGGGTGTGCTTTGCCTTCGGCAAGGGCACAACCTTTGTTCTCTCACATATATCTTATTGGGTGTGCTTTGCCTTCGGCAAGGGCACAACCTTTGTTCTCTCACATATATCTTATTATTATTATTTTTATTATTCTTTTCCCACCCCTAAAACTCAGTCAATATTTGGCCTACATAGACAACCTAGGTGTCAAAAGTTTCGTCTTGGTCTCGATTGCGTTGCTTCTATTGGGATTTACGTTCCGTTGCACGGTTTAGGCTGAGCTCAAGTTTTTGGGGCGAAAAGTGTCTTCTGTCAACGAAGGGTAGCAGTGCTAGCCTACGTCACTACGTCAGCACACGTTAGCAACGACGCATGGATACAACGTGATAGAGACGTTCTAGCACGCAAATTGGAGCTTGGATTATGAGTGAAAAATGCCAACCCCCAAAATTACCAACCATTGGGTTTTGTTGAGAAAGCAATTTCGAGTGGAACTGCCATCTCTGATTTTTTATTTAGGTTGTGAAAGTCTTTGTAATTTGAGCGAGTGCGGGTCGCCCGTGAGACTGCCTAGGCGGCAGCCATGCAAGCGTCATAGTAGTTTAGTATTTTCGTATTTTTATAGTTCGGTCAATTCTACACCACAAAACAGAAGGAGGGCAATGTTATGACGATATGACTATTGTGAAGACAGCCAGATGGTGAGATTTTAATGTAGGTTGCTGTAAAAACTTTGATTGGTTTGCTACGTGAGAGCCCCGTCAGCCTCCGTTGACGATTGCGTCAGCTGTTGTCGATCTTTGATGAGTATTTTCTTAATTTCGTACCAGGGTCAATTCTACATCAAAAATCAGAAGGAGGGCAGTGTTATAAAGATATGGCGATTGCGTAGACAGCCAGCGCGTCAGCATATTTTTGTGATTTGTGTAAAACTTGGAATTTGAGTGACACCACGGCTTGTTTTGACGTTAGCCTCAGTCAGACTCGGCTCACCCACTGGCAGTGTGTAGTACTGTCTTCAATGCCACAGCTAAACTTTGTCAAAAGAAACGTTCTCATTTCCGGCGCTTTCAAACAATCAGTGAAATGTGGAGCAACAGCAGCTAGCTTGCCTCTAGCAAACTTATTTTGAATTAGCCATTTCCCCCTATATTAATGTCAAACTTATTTACGTTTTGGGGGGCATATTTTCAGTTAGCAGACGGTACTGTTTGAATCGCGATTCCATACTGCCAGTGACAACGTTGTTACAGTAGCTTGTTTCAAAGGGGGTTTGCAGCTGTTTCAAAGGGTGTTCTTAATGAAATATGCAATATGAGTAGGCTAAATGCTTGAAAATATCACTAGAAGGGAAAAACTTACAACCGACGCAAGCAGGCACACCCTACAATTTCCCCAGAAATTGTACCCTCTCTAGTTGGGTGTGCTTTGCCTTCGGCAAGGGCACAACCTTTGTTCTCTCACATATATCTTCTTCTTCTTTTCCCACCCCTAAAACTCAGTCAATATTTGGCCTACATAGACAACCTAGGTGTCAAAACTTTCGTCTTGGTCTCGATTGCGTTGCTTCTATTGGGATTTACGTTCCGTTGCACGGTTTAGGCTGAGCTCAAGTTTTTGGGGCGAAAAGTGTCTTCTGTCAACGAAGGGTAGCAGTGCTAGCCTACGTCACTACGTCAGCACACGTTAGCAACGACGCATGGATACAACGTGATAGAGACGTTCTAGCACGCAAATTGGAGCTTGGATTATGAATGAAAAATGCCAACCCCCAAAATTACCAACCATTGGGTTTTGTTGAGAAAGCAATTTCGAGTGGAACTGCCATCTCGGATTTTTTATTTAGGTTCTGAAAGTCTTTGTAATTTGAGTGAGTGCGGGTCGCCCGTGAGACTGACTAGGCGGCAGCCATGCAAGCGTCATAGTAGTTTTGTATTTTCGTATTTTTATAGTTCGGTCAATTCTACACCACAAAACAGAAGGAGGGCAATGTTATGACGATATGACTATTGTGAAGACAGCCAGATGGTGAGATTTTAATGTAGGTTGCTGTAAAAACTTGGATTGGTTTGCTACGTGAGAGCCCCGTCAGCCTCCGTTGACGATTGCGTCAGCTGTTGTCGATCTTTGATGAGTATTTTCTTAATTTCGTACCAGTGGGTCAATTCTACATCAAACATCAGAAGGAGGGCAGTGTTATAAAGATATGGCGATTGCGAAGACAGCCAGCGCGTCAGCATATTTTTGTGATTTGTGTAAAACTTGGAATTTGAGTGACACCACGGCTTGTTTTGACGTTAGCCTCAGTCAGACTCGGCTCACCCACTGGCAGTGTGTAGTACTGTCTTCAATGCCACAGCTAAACTTTATGTCAAAAGAAGCGTTCTCATTTCCGGCGCTTTCAAACAATCAGTGAAATGTGGAGCAACAGCAGCTAGCTTGCCTCTAGCAAACTTATTTTGAATTAGCCATTTCCCCCTACATTAATGTCAAACTTATTTACGTTTTGGGGGGCATATTTTCAGTTAGCAGACGGTACTGTTTGAATCGCGATTCCATACTGCCAGTGACAACGTTGTTACAGTAGCTTGTTTCAAAGGGGGTTTGCAGCTGTTTCAAAGGGTGTTCTTAAAGAAATATGCAATATGAGTAGGCTAAATGCTTGAAAATATCACTAGAAGGGAAAAACTTACAACCGACGCAAGCAGGCACACCCTACAATTTCCCCAGAAATTGTACCCTCTCTAGTTATTATTATTATTTTTATTATTCTTTTCCCACCCCTAAAACTCAGTCAATATTTGGCCTACATAGACAACCTAGGTGTCAAAAGTTTCGTCTTGGTCTCGATTGCGTTGCTTCTATTGGGATTTACGTTCCGTTGCACGGTTTAGGCTGAGCTAAAGTTTTTGGGGCGAAAAGTGTCTTCTGTCAACAAAGGGTACTCAGTGCTAGCCTACGTCACAACGTCAGCACACGTTAGGAACGACGCATGGATACAAAGTGCATAGATGTGCTGTTAAACAGTGAGTATCATGCCGTGGTGTTCTAGCAGAATCATACATGTACATTTAAGCAAATCAAGACTTGCATGTAGTACTGTCTTCAATGCCACAGCTAAACTTTATGTCAAAAGAAGCGTTCTCATTTCCGGCGCTTTCAAACAATCAGTGAAATGTGGAGCAACAGCAGCTAGCTTGCCTCTAGCAAACTTATTTTGAATTAGCCATTTCCCCCTACATTAATGTCAAACTTATTTACGTTTTGGGGGGCATATTTTCAGTTAGCAGACGGTACTGTTTGAATCGCGATTCCATACTGCCAGTGACAACGTTGTTACAGTAGCTTGTTTCAAAGGGGGTTTGCAGCTGTTTCAAAGGGTGTTCTTAAAGAAATATGCAATATGAGTAGGCTAAATGCTTGAAAATATCACTAGAAGGGAAAAACTTACAACCGACGCAAGCAGGCACACCCTACAATTTCCCCAGAAATTGTACCCTCTCTAGTTATTATTATTATTTTTATTATTCTTTTCCCACCCCTAAAACTCAGTCAATATTTGGCCTACATAGACAACCTAGGTGTCAAAAGTTTCGTCTTGGTCTCGATTGCGTTGCTTCTATTGGGATTTACGTTCCGTTGCACGGTTTAGGCTGAGCTAAAGTTTTTGGGGCGAAAAGTGTCTTCTGTCAACAAAGGGTACTCAGTGCTAGCCTACGTCACAACGTCAGCACACGTTAGGAACGACGCATGGATACAAAGTGCATAGATGTGCTGTTAAACAGTGAGTATCATGCCGTGGTGTTCTAGCAGAATCATACATGTACATTTAAGCAAATCAAGACTTGCATGTACAGTAAGTAATGTAACATTAAATAATGTATTTAAACTCAAACTTGTGTGGTGCGTCGCTGGCTTCAGTGCCACAGCCTAAACTTTATGTCAAAAGAAACATTCTCCTTTCCGGCGCTTTCAAACACTCCCCTCACTCAGTGAAGTTTGGCTAGCCACCGCAACTAGCTTGCTCGTAGCAAACCTCTTTTGAATTAGCCAATTCTCCCTAAATAGATGTCAAGCTTATTTACGTTTTTGGGGGCATATTTTCAGTTAGCAGATGGTACTGTTTGAATCGCGATTCGACCTAAAATACTGCCGGTGACAACGTTGTTACAGTAGTTTGTTTCAAAGGGGGTTCTTAATGAATTACGCAATATGCGTAGGCTAAATGCTTGAAAAATTTCACTAGAAGAGAAAAACTTAAGGGGACGGACCCACCTGCAACCGACACAAGCAAGCACACCCTACAATTTCCCCAGAAATTGTACCCTCTCTAGTTAGTGTTTGTAATTCAACAGGGGAAGATGGTAAAAAGGTGAGGAAAGCATTGTTAGAATTAGAACCAGTTTGAATGTGGACAGTAAAATCTGTCAAAAAACCTTCATAACCTCCCCGATAAGTGAACTTCACTTCATTAATACATTAAGAATTGTAACAGACTTAAAATAATACCTGTCTGATCAACTGCACTTATGTCCTTTTTTATTTTTTTAATCACCTTCATTAGCCTGCAACCATAGCAGTAACATGAACCATGTAAATTCAGTTTGGCCACAGCCAGGGGCGTGTCCAGACATTTTTGATAGGGGTGGCACGAGTGGGGCACTGACGTATGCAGGGGTGGCATGAACTGTGAGCAGGAGCGCCTGCGCAGACATATACACTCACGTATGCACACACACACACAAGAAAATACACACCCACACCCAGGTGTCGGCATAGCATTAATTTACCATTTTTGTATCCACAACCCATATCTACTTCACTTACTAACACTGCAAGCAAGAACAGACCTACTAGTCACAACATTCAGGAAAAGGCAACATACAAATGTGATTGAAAACTACCATACTTTATTCTAACTTCAAAACAACCTTCCAAGGTATGATATACAGTACATACAAAAAAGACAATGCACTTTCTGTATAAAATGCCAACAAAATTAAAATAAAATATAGCTGCAAGCAGCAATGGCGGATTCCTCCTTCAAGATGGCAAAATGTTGTAAAATTGACAGATAGTTACACTGGGATTAACCAGAAGACTTGAAACTAATTTCTGTCAGAAAAAAAAGAAAAAGTTTAGGGCTCTGACTATATTAGAACCCACAACCCTTCACATAGCAGCCCTGTGTCTCATCCTACTAAGCCATTCACAGACTTAGACTACTGCGTGTTCAGTTTTTGTATCACAATATAAAACATTTCTCCATATGGCAAGCATTGTCAGATTTGGTTAAAGTTCAATAATCAATATACGTACTTCATTTGAGCTAACTTGGTTGTGAATCTGACACTATGCCTACGTAGACTACAAGTAGCTAACTACGGTGGTGAACCTGGCTTGTTTTGCAGTGGTTTACACAGTCTCACTTAACAGATGATCGGAGTGTTGTAATGGGCTCAAATAAACACTCATTGCTATGTTTTACAACCGGAGGATTGACCAGAAGACTAGAAACCGTTCTGTCAAAAATAATAATAATAATTGCCTTTGACTGGTTTCGATCCTGCAACCCTTCGTTAACCAGCACAACATATCATCCAATTGAGCCATTCTCAGATCTTGACTTCCAATGTTCAGTAACTGGATAACAAAATGAGATGTTTCTCCAATGGCAAGCATTGTCAGATTTGGTTAAAATTCAAACAGCTGTAATTTAGTCGTATTTGAATATGGGACATAAAAATGGGACAACGGGATGACTGGGTTGCTGCTGTAAATAATAGCTTACTCGTAGTGCTTTAAAAAGGTTGTTTGGGGTGCCATAACTTGTCATGGAAGGGAATTTCAAATCATGCCTAGCATCAGTGGCGATTTGTCCTAGTTTAGGTTACTGAAATGAATTTGTGCAACAGGCAAGGAATCCACCTGAACAATCAATATACTTCATTAAAGCTAACTCAGTTGTGAATCTGACACTACCATGCATAGACTCCAAGTAGCTAGCTACTGTGTTGTTTTGCAGTGGTTTACACAGTCTCGCTAAACAGATGATCGGAGTGTTGTTATGGGCTCAAATAAACACTCATTGCTATGTTTTACAACCGGAGGATAGACCGGAAGACTAGAAACCGTTCTGTCCAAAAAAGATTTTTTTTGCCTTTGACTGGTTTTGAACCTACAACCCTACGTTTACCAGCACAACATCTCATCCAATTGAGCCATTCTCAGATCTGGACTTTGCCATGTTCAGTAACTGGATAATAAAATAAGGCAAGCATTGTCAGATTTGGTCCAAGCTCAAACAGCTGTAATTAAGTCATATTTTCACATATCAAGGTGAAACTTTGCAGGGTACTGCAGGGGGGGTCACCTTAAAGCCTATTAGGTTTGAAAAACCATCATTCAAAATGACATTTGATTTAGTGACACAAACATATTGAGGCAATGTGGACATTTACATAAATACACCCCTTTCAGCCATTTTGTTTTTGATTCAACTGTCTTAAGTAACGTTTTTAAATACATCAATGATACATATCTGTACAAAATTCCAAGTCAATTTGAATTTTGGTTTAAGAGAAGAGGGATTTTGAAGGTTTTCCCAAATTATCACTGTACAGGAAAATCCATCATGGTGGACCTTATGGGTCCTTGAGGCTTTTTTGTTCCTCGTGAAAAGCGAGGCATGCACAACAAGTTTCAGAAGAATTGGAGCAATGGGGTGGAAATGCCATCACTTTGAAAAGTGGACATTTGGGCGTGGCCTGTGGCGCCCCCTATTGTCTGATGTGGGCCAGTCTGTGTTTGGGCGGTATTTGTGGCATGTTGTATCAATATGCCAAATTTCAAAACTTTTTACCAATGTGTTCATGAGATAAATTACAAGAATAATAATAATAATAATACCAACAATTCCAATAGGGTTCCTCCTGACGGAGGAATCCTAAATATAGCTGCAAGCAGCAATGGCGGATTCCTCCTTCAAGATGGCAAAATGTTGTAAAATTGACAGATAGTTACACTGGGATTAACCAAAAGACTTGAAACTAATTTCTGTCAGAAAAAAAAGAAAAAGTTTAGGGCTCTGACTATATTAGAACCCACAACCCTTCACATAGCAGCCCTGCGTCTCATCCTACTAAGCCATTCACAGACATGACAACCTGCAGACTCATTTCCGTGAGGTGGTTTAAAACTGTTGTAATTTAGTCCTATTTATATATGGGACATAAAAACGGGACAACGGGATGACTGGGTTGCTGCTGTAAAGAATAGCTTACTCGTAGTGCTTTAAAAAAGTTGTTTGGAAGGGAATTTCCAATCCTAGCATCAGTGGCGATGTGTTCTGGCTTAGGTAACTTAAATGAATTTGCGGCAGGCAAGGGATCCACCTGAACAATCAATATACTTCATTCGAGCTAACTTGGTAAATATGACACTATGCCTACGTAGACTACAAGTAGCTAGCTACGGTGGTGAACCTGGCTTGTTTTGCAGTGGTTTACAGTCTCACTAAACAGATGATTGGAGTGTTGTAATGGGCTCAAATAAACACTATGCTATGTTTTACAACCAGAGGATTGACCGGAAGACTAGAAACCGTTCTGTCAAAAAAAATAAAAAAATTGCCATTGACTGGTTTTGAACCTACAACCCTTCGTTTACCAGCACAACATATTATCCAATTGAGCCATTCTCAGATCTTGACTTCCCAATGTTCAGTAACTGGATAACAAAATGAGACGTTTCTCCAATGGCAAGCATTGTCAGATTTGGTTAAAGTTCAAACAGCTGTAATTTAGTCCTATTTGGGACAACGGGATGACTGGGTTGCTGCTGTAAATAATAGCTTACTCGTAGTGCTTTAAAAAGGTTGTTTGGGGTGCCATAACTTGTCATGGAAGGGAATTTCAAATCATGCCTAGCATCAGTGGCGATTTGTCCTGGTTTAGGTTACTGAAATGAATTTGTGCAACAGGCAAGGAATCCACCTGAACAATCAATATACTTCATTAAAGCTAACTCAGTTGTGAATCTGACACTACCATGCATAGACTCCAAGTAGCTAGCTACTGTGGTAAACCTGTGTTGTTTTGCAGTGGTTTACACAGTCTCGCTAAACAGATGATCGGAGTGTTGTTATGGGCTCAAATAAACACTCATTGCTATGTTTTACAACCGGAGGATAGACCGGAAGACTAGAAACCGTTCTGTCCAAAAAGATTTTTTTTGCCTTTGACTGGTTTTGAACCTACAACCCTACGTTTACCAGCACAACATCTCATCCAATTGAGCCATTCTCAGATCTGGACTTTGCCATGTTCAGTAACTGGATAATAAAATAAGGCAAGCATTGTCAGATTTGGTCCAAGCTCAAACAGCTGTAATTAAGTCATATTTTCACATATCAAGGTGAAACTTTGCAGGGTACTGCAGGGGGGGTCACCTTAAAGCCTATTAGGTTTGAAAAACCATCATTCAAAATGACATTTGATTTAGTGACACAAACATATTGAGGCAATGTGGACATTTACATAAATACACCCCTTTCAGCCATTTTGTTTTTGATTCAACTGTCTTAAGTAACGTTTTTAAATACATCAATGATACATATCTGTACAAAATTCCAAGTCAATTTGAATTTTGGTTTAAGAGAAGAGGGATTTTGAAGGTTTTCCCAAATTATCACTGTACAGGAAAATCCATCATGGTGGACCTTATGGGTCCTTGAGGCTTTTTTGTTCCTCGTGAAAAAGCGAGGCATGCACAACAAGTTTCAGAAGAATTGGAGCAATGGGGTGGAAATGCCATCACTTTGAAAAGTGGACATTTGGGCGTGGCCTGTGGCGCCCCCTATTGTCTGATGTGGGCCAGTCTGTGTTTGGGCGGTATTTGTGGCATGTTGTATCAATATGCCAAATTTCAAAACTTTTTACCAATGTGTTCATGAGATAAATTACAAGAATAATAATAAATATAGCTGCAAGCAGCAATGGCGGATTCCTCCTTCAAGATGGCAAAATGTTGTAAAATTGACAGATAGTTACACTGGGATTAACCAAAAGACTTGAAACTAATTTCTGTCAGAAAAAAAAGAAAAAGTTTAGGGCTCTGACTATATTAGAACCCACAACCCTTCACATAGCAGCCCTGCGTCTCATCCTACTAAGCCATTCACAGACATGCCAACCTGCAGACTCATTTCCGTGAGGTGGTTTAAAACTGTTGTAATTTAGTCCTATTTATATATGGGACATAAAAACGGGACAACGGGATGACTGGGTTGCTGCTGTAAAGAATAGCTTACTCGTAGTGCTTTAAAAAAGTTGTTTGGAAGGGAATTTCCAATCCTAGCATCAGTGGCGATGTGTTCTGGCTTAGGTAACTTAAATGAATTTGCGGCAGGCAAGGGATCCACCTGAACAATCAATATACTTCATTCGAGCTAACTTGGTAAATATGACACTATGCCTACGTAGACTACAAGTAGCTAGCTACGGTGGTGAACCTGGCTTGTTTTGCAGTGGTTTACAGTCTCACTAAACAGATGATTGGAGTGTTGTAATGGGCTCAAATAAACACTATGCTATGTTTTACAACCAGAGGATTGACCGGAAGACTAGAAACCGTTCTGTCAAAAAAAATAAAAAAATTGCCGTTGACTGGTTTTGAACCTACAACCCTTCGTTTACCAGCACAACATATTATCCAATTGAGCCATTCTCAGATCTTGACTTCCCAATGTTCAGTAACTGGATAACAAAATGAGACGTTTCTCCAATGGCAAGCATTGTCAGATTTGGTTAAAGTTCAAACAGCTGTAATTTAGTCCTATTTGGGACAACGGGATGACTGGGTTGCTGCTGTAAATAATAGCTTACTCGTAGTGCTTTAAAAAGGTTGTTTGGGGTGCCATAACTTGTCATGGAAGGGAATTTCAAATCATGCCTAGCATCAGTGGCGATTTGTCCTGGTTTAGGTTACTGAAATGAATTTGTGCAACAGGCAAGGAATCCACCTGAACAATCAATATACTTCATTAAAGCTAACTCAGTTGTGAATCTGACACTACCATGCATAGACTCCAAGTAGCTAGCTACTGTGGTAAACCTGTGTTGTTTTGCAGTGGTTTACACAGTCTCGCTAAACAGATGATCGGAGTGTTGTTATGGGCTCAAATAAACACTCATTGCTATGTTTTACAACCGGAGGATAGACCGGAAGACTAGAAACCGTTCTGTCCAAAAAGATTTTTTTTTGCCTTTGACTGGTTTTGAACCTACAACCCTACGTTTACCAGCACAACATCTCATCCAATTGAGCCATTCTCAGATCTGGACTTTGCCATGTTCAGTAACTGGATAATAAAATAAGGCAAGCATTGTCAGATTTGGTCCAAGCTCAAACAGCTGTAATTAAGTCATATTTTCACATATCAAGGTGAAACTTTGCAGGGTACTTCAGGGGGTGTCACCTTAAAGCCTATTAGTTTTGAAAAACCATCATTCAAAATGACATTTGATTTAGTGACACAAACATATTGAGGCAATGTGGACATTTACATAAATACACCCCTTTCAGCCATTTTGTTTTTGATTCAACTGTCTTAAGTAACGTTTTTAAATACATCAATGATACATATCTGTACAAAATTCCAAGTCAATTTGAATTTTGGTTTAAGAGAAGAGGGATTTTGAAGGTTTTCCCAAATTATCACTGTACAGGAAAATCCATCATGGTGGACCTTATGGGTCCTTGAGGCTTTTTTGTTCCTCGTGAAAAATGAGGCATGCACAACAAGTTTCAGAAGAATTGGAGCAATGGGGTGGAAATGCCATCACTTTGAAAAGTGGACATTTGGGCGTGGCCTGTGGCGCCCCCTATTGTCTGATGTGGGCCAGTCTGTGTTTGGGCGGTATTTGTGGCATGTTGTATCAATATGCCAAATTTCAAAACTTTTTACCAATGTGTTCATGAGATAAATTACAAGAATAATAATAATAATAATCATAATAATAATAAATATAGCTGCAAGCAGCAATGGCGGATTCCTCCTTCAAGATGGCAAAATGTTGTAAAATTGACAGATAGTTACACTGGGATTAACCAAAAGACTTGAAACTAATTTCTGTCAGAAAAAAAAGAAAAGGTTTAGGGCTCTGACTATATTAGAACCAACAACCCTTCACATAGCAGCCCTGCGTCTCATCCTACTAAGCCATTCACAGACATGCCAACCTGCAGACTCATTTCCGGGAGGTGGTTTAAAACTGTTGTAATTTAGTCCTATTTATATATGGGACATAAAAACGGGACAACGGGATGACTGGGTTGCTGCTGTAAAGAATAGCTTACTCGTAGTGCTTTAAAAAAGTTGTTTGGAAGGGAATTTCCAATCCTAGCATCAGTGGCGATGTGTTCTGGCTTAGGTAACTTAAATGAATTTGCGGCAGGCAAGGGATCCACCTGAACAATCAATATACTTCATTCGAGCTAACTTGGTAAATATGACACTATGCCTACGTAGACTACAAGTAGCTAGCTACGGTGGTGAACCTGGCTTGTTTTGCAGTGGTTTACAGTCTCACTAAACAGATGATTGGAGTGTTGTAATGGGCTCAAATAAACACTATGCTATGTTTTACAACCGGAGGATTGACCGGAAGACTAGAAACCGTTCTGTCAAAAAAAATAAAAAAAATTGCCGTTCACTGGTTTTGAACCTACAACCCTTCGTTTACCAGCACAACATATTATCCAATTGAGCCATTCTCAGATCTTGACATTCCCAATGTTCAGTAACTGGATAACAAAATGAGACGTTTCTCCAATGGCAAGCATTGTCAGATTTGGTTAAAGTTCAAACAGCTGTAATTTAGTTCTATTTGGGACAACGGGATGACTGGGTTGCTGCTGTAAATAATAGCTTACTCGTAGTGCTTTAAAAATGTTGTTTGGGGTGCCATAACTTGTCATGGAAGGGAATTTCAAATCATGCCTAGCATCAGTGGCGATTTGTCCTGGTTTAGGTTACTGAAATGAATTTGTGCAACAGGCAAGGAATCCACCTGAACAATCAATATACTTCATTAAAGCTAACTCAGTTGTGAATCTGACACTACCATGCATAGACTCCAAGTAGCTAGCTACTGTGGTAAACCTGTGTTGTTTTGCAGTGGTTTACACAGTCTCGCTAAACAGATGATCGGAGTGTTGTTATGGGCTCAAATAAACACTCATTGCTATGTTTTACAACCGGAGGATAGACCGGAAGACTAGAAACCGTTCTGTCCAAAAAAAATGTATTGCCTTTGACTGGTTTTGAACCTACAACCCTACGTTTACCAGCACAACATCTCATCCAATTGAGCCATTCTCAGATCTGGACTTTGCCATGTTCAGTAACTGGATAATAAAATAAGGCAAGCATTGTCAGATTTGGTCCAAGCTCAAACAGCTGTAATGAAGTCATATTTTCACATATCAAGGTGAAACTTTGCAGGGTACTTCAGGGGGTGTCACCTTAAAGCCTATTAGTTTTGAAAAACCATCATTCAAAATGACATTTGATTTAGTGACACAAACATATTGAGGCAATGTGGACATTTACATAAATACACCCCTTTCAGCCATTTTGTTTTTGATTCAACTGTCTTAAGTAACGTTTTTAAATACATCAATGATACATATCTGTACAAAATTCCAAGTCAATTTGAATTTTGGTTTAAGAGAAGAGGGATTTTGAAGGTTTTCCCAAATTAACACTGTACAGGAAAATCCATCATGGTGGACCTTATGGGTCCTTGAGGCTTTTTTGTTCCTCGTAAAAATGAGGCATGCACAACAAGTTTCAGAAGAATTGGAGCAATGGGGTGGAAATGCCATCACTTTGAAAAGTGGACATTTGGGCGTGGCCTGTGGCGCCCCCTATTGTCTGATGTGGGCCAGTCTGTGTTTGGGCGGTATCTGTGGCATGTTGTATCAATATGCCAAATTTCAAAACTTTTTACCAATGTGTTCATGAGATAAATTACAAGAATAATAATAATAATAATAATAATAATAATACCAACAATTCCAATAGGTTTCCTCCTGACGGAGGAATCCTAATAATACCAACAATTCCAATAGGGTTCCTCCTGACGGAGGAATCCTAAATATAGCTGCAAGCAGCAATGGCGGATTCCTCCTTCAAGATGGCAAAATGTTGTAAAATTGACAGATAGTTACACTGGGATTAACCAAAAGACTTGAAACTAATTTCTGTCAGAAAAAAAAGAAAAAGTTTAGGGCTCTGACTATATTAGAACCCACAACCCTTCACATAGCAGCCCTGCGTCTCATCCTACTAAGCCATTCACAGACATGCCAACCTGCAGACTCATTTCCGTGAGGTGGTTTAAAACTGTTGTAATTTAGTCCTATTTATATATGGGACATAAAAATGGGACAACGGGATGACTGGGTTGCTGCTGTAAAGAATAGCTTACTCGTAGTGCTTTAAAAAAGTTGTTTGGAAGGGAATTTCCAATCCTAGCATCAGTGGCGATGTGTTCTGGCTTAGGTAACTTAAATGAATTTGCGGCAGGCAAGGGATCCACCTGAACAATCAATATACTTCATTCGAGCTAACTTGGTAAATATGACACTATGCCTACGTAGACTACAAGTAGCTAGCTACGGTGGTGAACCTGGCTTGTTTTGCAGTGGTTTACAGTCTCACTAAACAGATGATTGGAGTGTTGTAATGGGCTCAAATAAACACTATGCTATGTTTTACAACCAGAGGATTGACCGGAAGACTAGAAACCGTTCTGTCAAAAAAAATAAAAAAATTGCCGTTGACTGGTTTTGAACCTACAACCCTTTGTTTACCAGCACAACATATTATCCAATTGAGCCATTCTCAGATCTTGACTTCCCAATGTTCAGTAACTGGATAACAAAATGAGACGTTTCTCCAATGGCAAGCATTGTCAGATTTGGTTAAAGTTCAAACAGCTGTAATTTAGTCCTATTTGGGACAACGGGATGACTGGGTTGCTGCTGTAAATAATAGCTTACTCGTAGTGCTTTAAAAAGGTTGTTTGGGGTGCCATAACTTGTCATGGAAGGGAATTTCAAATCATGCCTAGCATCAGTGGCGATTTGTCCTGGTTTAGGTTACTGAAATGAATTTGTGCAACAGGCAAGGAATCCACCTGAACAATCAATATACTTCATTAAAGCTAACTCAGTTGTGAATCTGACACTACCATGCATAGACTCCAAGTAGCTAGCTACTGTGTTGTTTTGCAGTGGTTTACACAGTCTCGCTAAACAGATGATCGGAGTGTTGTTATGGGCTCAAATAAACACTCATTGCTATGTTTTACAACCGGAGGATAGACCGGAAGACTAGAAACCGTTCTGTCCAAAAATATTTTTTTTTTGCCTTTGACTGGTTTTGAACCTACAACCCTACGTTTACCAGCACAACATCTCATCCAATTGAGCCATTCTCAGATCTGGACTTTGCCATGTTCAGTAACTGGATAATAAAATAAGGCAAGCATTGTCAGATTTGGTCCAAGCTCAAACAGCTGTAATGAAGTCATATTTTCACATATCAAGGTGAAACTTTGCAGGGTACTTCAGGGGGTGTCACCTTAAAGCCTATTAGTTTTGAAAAACCATCATTCAAAATGACATTTGATTTAGTGACACAAACATATTGAGGCAATGTGGACATTTACATAAATACACCCCTTTCAGCCATTTTGTTTTTGATTCAACTGTCTTAAGTAACGTTTTTAAATACATCAATGATACATATCTGTACAAAATTCCAAGTCAATTTGAATTTTGGTTTAAGAGAAGAGGGATTTTGAAGGTTTTCCCAAATTATCACTGTACAGGAAAATCCATCATGGTGGACCTTATGGGTCCTTGAGGCTTTTTTGTTCCTCGTGAAAAATGAGGCATGCACAACAAGTTTCAGAAGAATTGGAGCAATGGGGTGGAAATGCCATCACTTTGAAAAGTGGACATTTGGGCGTGGCCTGTGGCGCCCCCTATTGTCTGATGTGGGCCAGTCTGTGTTTGGGCAGTATTTGTGGCATGTTGTATCAATATGCCAAATTTCAAAACTTTTTACCAATGTGTTCATGAGATAAATTACAAGAATAATAATAATAATCATAATAATAATAATAATACCAACAATTCCAATAGGGTTCCTCCTGACGGAGGAATCCTAATAATAATACCAACAATTCCAATAGGGTTCCTCCTGACGGAGGAATCCTAAATATAGCTGCAAGCAGCAATGGCGGATTCCTCCTTCAAGATGGCAAAATGTTGTAAAATTGACAGATAGTTACACTGGGATTAACCAAAAGACTTGAAACTAATTTCTGTCAGAAAAAAAAGAAAAAGTTTAGGGCTCTGACTATATTAGAACCCACAACCATTCACATAGCAGCCCTGCGTCTCATCCTACTAAGCCATTCACAGACATGCCAACCTGCAGACTCATTTCCGTGAGGTGGTTTAAAACTGTTGTAATTTAGTCCTATTTATATATGGGACATAAAAACGGGACAACGGGATGACTGGGTTGCTGCTGTAAAGAATAGCTTACTCGTAGTGCTTTAAAAAAGTTGTTTGGAAGGGAATTTCCAATCCTAGCATCAGTGGCGATGTGTTCTGGCTTAGGTAACTTAAATGAATTTGCGGCAGGCAAGGGATCCACCTGAACAATCAATATACTTCATTCGAGCTAACTTGGTAAATATGACACTATGCCTACGTAGACTACAAGTAGCTAGCTACGGTGGTGAACCTGGCTTGTTTTGCAGTGGTTTACAGTCTCACTAAACAGATGATTGGAGTGTTGTAATGGGCTCAAATAAACACTATGCTATGTTTTACAACCAGAGGATTGACCGGAAGACTAGAAACCGTTCTGTCAAAAAAAATAAAAAAATTGCCGTTGACTGGTTTTGAACCTACAACCCTTTGTTTACCAGCACAACATATTATCCAATTGAGCCATTCTCAGATCTTGACTTCCCAATGTTCAGTAACTGGATAACAAAATGAGACGTTTCTCCAATGGCAAGCATTGTCAGATTTGGTTAAAGTTCAAACAGCTGTAATTTAGTCCTATTTGGGACAACGGGATGACTGGGTTGCTGCTGTAAATAATAGCTTACTCGTAGTGCTTTAAAAAGGTTGTTTGGGGTGCCATAACTTGTCATGGAAGGGAATTTCAAATCATGCCTAGCATCAGTGGCGATTTGTCCTGGTTTAGGTTACTGAAATGAATTTGTGCAACAGGCAAGGAATCCACCTGAACAATCAATATACTTCATTAAAGCTAACTCAGTTGTGAATCTGACACTACCATGCATAGACTCCAAGTAGCTAGCTACTGTGTTGTTTTGCAGTGGTTTACACAGTCTCGCTAAACAGATGATCGGAGTGTTGTTATGGGCTCAAATAAACACTCATTGCTATGTTTTACAACCGGAGGATAGACCGGAAGACTAGAAACCGTTCTGTCCAAAACGATTTTTTTTTTGCCTTTGACTGGTTTTGAACCTACAACCCTACGTTTACCAGCACAACATCTCATCCAATTGAGCCATTCGCAGATCTGGACTTTGCCATGTTCAGTAACTGGATAATAAAATAAGGCAAGCATTGTCAGATTTGGTCCAAGCTCAAACAGCTGTAATTAAGTCATATTTTCACATATCAAGGTGAAACTTTGCAGGGTACTTCAGGGGGTGTCACCTTAAAGCCTATTAGTTTTGAAAAACCATCATTCAAAATGACATTTGATTTAGTGACACAAACATATTGAGGCAATGTGGACATTTACATAAATACACCCCTTTCAGCCATTTTGTTTTTGATTCAACTGTCTTAAGTAACGTTTTTAAATACATCAATGATACATATCTGTACAAAATTCCAAGTCAATTTGAATTTTGGTTTAAGAGAAGAGGGATTTTGAAGGTTTTCCCAAATTATCACTGTACAGGAAGATCCATCATGGTGGACCTTATGGGTCCTTGAGGCTTTTTTGTTCCTCGTGAAAAATGAGGCATGCACAACAAGTTTCAGAAGAATTGGAGCAATGGGGTGGAAATGCCATCACTTTGAAAAGTGGACATTTGGGCGTGGCCTGTGGCGCCCCCTATTGTCTGATGTGGGCCAGTCTGTGTTTGGGCGGTATTTGTGGCATGTTGTATCAATATGCCAAATTTCAAAACTTTTTACCAATGTGTTCATGAGATAAATTACAAGAATAATAATAATAATAATAATACCAACAATTCCAATAGGGTTCCTCCTGACGGAGGAATCCTAATAATAATAATACCAACAATTACAATAGGGTTCCTCCTGACGGAGGAATCCTAATAACTCTTTGGGCAAAATATTTACTTGACAAAACTGTGCAAAACTTTACATGTGCAACAATGTAAATGGTTGGAGGTACAGACCGTGTAGAATATTTTATCAACAGAGATAGCTGACCTTACCAGAGCTTATGTGTGCATAAAAAAAGCTTACATCACTTGTATCAAATCTTGTTTCAACACTGATTTGTTACAGTAATAATGCTACAAAGTAACCTGTGACTCCAAAAGCCAACATAAAATACATATGTCTCTTTGAACAAATTATTTAACCAAACAAATTATAAACTTTACATGTGCTACAGTGTTGGTTACTCTAGTATTACCATTCAATAGACCCAATCTGTTTTGGCAGTTCCTTGCTTCCTTCCTTCCTCCCTCCCTCCCTTCTTCCTGTCCTTCTCTCTTTCTTTCCTCCCTCTGTCATTCATTCCGTCCTTCCTACCCCCTTCTTCCTTCCTTATAGTCCATGAGCCAGACCCCCAAAATTTGGTCGCCGTGCCACTTTGGAGGGACCAAGTCTCATGGTGATTTTTTTAAAGGTCTATGTCCCTAGTGTTGGGAAATGCATGATAGCATTGCAGCAATGGTAGCTTTCTATGTGCTATCTTTTTTCATCCCTCCATCATTCAAATTTTCAAATTTTTTCGCCATTTTACACATAGATCCAGTATAAAAGAGGGAAACCAACACACAATGCCATGAAGTCATATATCATTGTAAAGCTTAGACTATAATCTGTCCATCGGTCACATTGTCATGACACTGAGGTCAAGATAATTTGACCTTTGACCTCTAATGCTGTAATCGGGCCAATTCTGAATGCCACTGCAAATGCCCTTATATCTAACTTCATATTGATCTGATGTGCACATGGATAGTTCCAGCATAAAGAGTACAAAAATAGCTTTAAAATGATATATTACATGAATAACAACAATAACAACATTTCTTATCAGAATAAATGTAACTTTGTGCAGTTTGTATCTGATAGAATATTCAGAACTTTGCATTGGATTCTGTTATTGTGGGCAGTTTGTAAATGACAGAAACACAAAATAATACAAAAACTCTAAAAACTTTCCTAAGAAATGTATTCTCTACCAGGTTTATCAATTATTTGATGTGTTCCCACTCTTACCCTGTTGTCAATATAAACATGTTACAACTGATGAGGCCCCGTTTCAGTAGCAGTGTGTTATAATCCAGGTGATATGTGAGAATGATATTCACTTTTTCACAACCACATGAAACTTGGTACACTTGAACAGTTTGGGGCCATGAACATTTTCAGATATGGAACCATCGCAAAAACGCCTCGTGGCAGCCATGGCGGCCATTTTACTTTCCACCATAACCAAATTATGTATTTTGCATCATATCTCCTGAACCCAACACGATAACACAGAAAAGGTGATTTCTACCCCTACACTTGGGACATAGACCTTTAAAAAAAATCACCATGAGACTTGGTCCCTCCAAAGTGGCACGACCAATCCCCTGGCTCATGGACTATTAAGCTGAGGTAAACAGGAGGGTTAAAACAGTGCAATTCGCCTGTTCTTGTGTTTGCTTGCAAACACTTTGATAAATTAATCCATGTTGAGTGCCCTCGCTCTTCTTGACTCAATACTTAGCAAACCTAAATGGCTTAGTCTGTTGTCTAGCATGGTTGTCCTCAAATGAGTTTTAATGAGCTTTAGAGCTGAAAAACTCCGCTCACATGCAGCACTGCTGACTGGGAGGGCTAGAGCAATTTTGCATAGCCTGAAGAGCTCAACAAACACCTCTTGGTATGGTTCCAAAAACACTGTTAAATCTAGGATGTTTCCCAACTGTGCCGCCCCACTCTCAGCTTTCCTTGGCAAAGTTATTCTAGCCTGGTGAAGCTCATGAGTAAGATCTTCCTTATCACACCCATATATTTTTCCAAAGTCAAAGACCTGGTCATCCTGGAGGAATGTACTGCTTTTAGGATTTAAGGCCTGTATACCTCTCATTACTGAACAGTTAATTTTTGAGAACCTTCTTTCCATTTCAGAAACTAAGGTGTCAAGGATGGGGTAGAGTAGTCCCTGCCTGAATGTATCTTTGTCTGCATTACCCTTGCGCAGGCCTATAGTACATGTCACATACGACCCACCAAGTTTGGTGCTGACTTTGTGCTCTTTTCTTCTCAACATTCCCAACAGCTATGTTGTTTGGCTGTCTCTACTATGTCATGCCACAGTTTATCACTAAATGTCTCAGTCCTATACTCTTGAAAAGTATCAAGAAGTGACTCCACCATGTCTGCTGCCATAGCTAAATCAACTGAGGGTGACTGCAACAGGTCAGAAAGCAGCTTTGTGTCACCGAAAACTTTTCGGAAGGTTGCAAGGAGGCCTATGAATGTGAGGTCAATCTGTGCAAGCAGACCTCTGCACCCACCCCCTGATCAGTCTGTCCAAACTCCCAGCCATGACACAGAGTTCTCAAAGGTGCCTGCTGCAATCTTGTTGGCTTCTCATTCTGTTAGTGAGGATAGAGTTCAAGTAGAGTTCTACTCAAACCAGCTGCCGAGCCTGTACAGTCAAGGCCAGGTTGCCCATACCCTTGACCCAGAGCAACATTTACATCTCAAAAACCTGAGCGTGTCACCATGAGATAGAACATCATCTCATTTATTAAGATTAGGGATCTGCAGGCATAACCATTCCCTTTGTAAACCATACAACAATATATTTGCCTTTGCTAATTGAATCATCAAAACATAATGGCCTAGGAGTTTGCTCTTTGTTTCTGTCATAACCAACCATTATGATGAAATTACATTTGAGAGTCCTGGATGTTAACAAGTCTCAGAATGGCCTTCCCATGATGACTAACATTCACCAACCTTATAAACAGAGGTGAGCAGCCCAGACAGAATTCTACCTGCATACCAGATTTGTCAGAGAGAAACTAGGCGTTATTCAAATGGAACAATAAACACAGTTTCAGTCCACAGTCCAAGATAGACATGGAACAGTAATACTTTTTTAGAGTATTTCAGTATAACACACTGAGTCATACCCGTATTTCCATGGTAGAAATAGCTGTTGGTGGGTCACACTGTGTTCAAGGTAATCTCGTGAGGTCATCCATAACATAACAGAAGGACGTAACCAAGTCATCTCTCATTGGAATATTGTGGCATGGCTTCTACCCAGAAGGATATACAGGTTACACATGTTACAGTATTACTGGCCTCCAAGCCTCCTGTGTGTAAAAACACCATCAGAATCTAACAACAGAGATCTATAGACTTTGAAGTAAACTGCAAAAGGAACTTTGAAGTTTGAACGAATTTTAGGAAATCTAAGGAACTTTTACATTACATTTACATTTATGCATTTAGCAGACGCTTTTATCCAAAGCGACTTCCAAGAGAGAGCTTTACAAAAGAGCGTAGGTCACTGATCATAACAACGAGATAGCCCCAAACATTGCGAGCAGCCAAAACATGAAGCATACATTGTGAAAAACCAAATAAGTGCCAAAGGGAAGAACCATAAGAGCATGCAGTTAAACAAGTTACAATTAAACAACATGAAACTCAAAAAGTGCAAGAGTGTACCTGTAGAAAAGAAGACAAAACAACAATCAACAGTAAAATATTTCACAGCGAGTACAAGAATTTAAAACTGTAACAACTAAACCAACAAGAGCAACAAGTCTCTCAATACGAGTAATTGCGATCCTGGAGGAAACTAACATCAGGTCCAGCCAAGCATTCCTAAGTGCCGTTGTACTCCCGGAACAAGTGCGTCTTGAGCCTTTTCTTGAAGGTGGGGAGACAGTCAGTGTCCCTAATGGAGGTGGGGAGTTGATTCCACCATTGGGGGGCCAGACAGGAAAAGAGCTTGTGTTGGGACCGGGTGCTCTTGAGCGGTGGGACCACCAGACGGTTGTCAGAAGAAGACCGTAGGTGGCGGGGGGGGGGGGGGAGGGGTGTAAGGCTGGAGGAGAGACTTGATGTAGTCGGGTGCAGTCCCGTTCACCGCTCGGAAGGTCAGTACCAGAGTCTTGAATCTGATATGGGCCGTGATGGGAAACCAGTGGAGGGAGATGAGGAGCGGGGTAACATGGGAGCGTCTGGGTAGATTGAAGACCAGACGGGCTGCCGCGTTCTGAATCCTCTGGAGAGGGCGGGTTGCGTATGCTGGGAGACCGGCGAGCAGCAGTAGTCCAACTTGGAGAGGACAAGTGCTTGGACTAGCAGCTGGGTGGAATGCTCAGACAGGTATCTCCTGATCTTCCGGATGTTGTAGAGGGTGAATCTACACGACCGCAGCAATGTGGGCTGTGAGGGAGAGCTCGTCATCCATGGTCACCCCGAGGCTCCTGGCAGAGGATGAAGGGGTCACCGTCACCGATCCCAGGGTGATTGAGAGATCGTGGGAGATGGAGGGTTTGGCCGGGATGATGAGGAGTTCTGTTTTGGCGAGGTTCAGCTGGAGGTGGTGCTCGGTCATCCAGGCGGAGATGTCTGTGAGGCAGGCCTCGATCCTAGCTGAGATCCCCGGATCAGTCGGGGGGAACGACAGGTACAGCTGTGTGTCGTCAGCATAGCAGTGGTAGGAGAAGCCATGGGAGGTGATAATTGGTCCAAGCGCGGTGGTGTAGAGGGAAAAGAGGAGGGGTCCAAGGACGGAGCCCTGTGGGACACCAGTGGAGAGCTGGCGGGGGCCTGACACTTTGCCTCCCCAGGAGACCTGGTAGGATCTTCCCGACAGGTAGGATGAGATCCACTGAAGTGCAGTGCCAGTGATGCCCATCTCAGAAAGTCTGTCCAGCAGGATCTGATGGTTAACCGTATCAAACGCTGCAGAAAGGTCCAGCAGAATGATGACGGATGACCTCGAAGCTGCTCTGGCAGACTGAAGGGCAGTGGTGACTGACAGGAGGGCAGTTTCGGTGGAGTGGCCAGTCTTGAAGCCCGATTGGTTGGGGTCAAGCAGGTTGTTCTGAGAGAGGAAGTTTGCAGGACAAAGATTCCAAGCACAAAGAGAAGCAACATTGGAGTGGCTCAACAGCAAAAAAATGAATGTTTTACAGTGGCTCAGTCAAAGTCTGGATCTTAATCCCATTTAAACTCTGGCACAATTTGAAAATTGCAGTCCACAAGCCATGACCAACCAACCTGAACCACTTAGAGCAAATCCCAGAAGAAAGGTACATACTTAGCCCCAGTGGCGTAACTATAGGGAGTGCAGCTGCACTAGGGCCCGTGGCGAAAGGAGGCCCGTCCTCGATCTCATGTAGAAGTGAAACAACCTTACCGGCCAAACCATCTGTTTTCACATTGGAGAACTGACCGGGCCCCTCGCTACGCTCAAAACTTCGGAAGAAATACATGATCCAGTCCCATCAATTCGCAAACATTTCTCAACTATGGTGTCAGTTATTCATAATTATGAGCTATCACCTGCCCAATAAACATTTTAACAATAGTCTTAACAATAGCAAATTATTCATTTGACCTCATTTGCCTTTTGCTGAATGAAATGAATCTCATTTTTATTAGGTAATATTGCCATCGAAAAATAGCAAGAATGTCTGGGTAATATTGTTGTCAAAGATTCTATAGCCCGCCCACCCACACATGTTGCGATTGTTTCCCATCCTGTTGTGTTATGTTGCATTGCGTTGCGTGTTGAGTAAGCGATAAGTAGGCTACCCCAGGGGCGGTTTTAGGCACGGGCAGACCGGGCAGCCGCCCGGGGCGGCATTTTTTCATGTCACGTGGGGGGCGCACAAGCATAAAATAAATAAATAAAAATCTCTGCGCCGCGAAGCGGTTTTCTCTTTTCTATCACTGTGTGGGGAATTGGCAAATTGGCGCCCCCTTCAGGCAGCTGCAGGCACCCCTGCTTGCTGAGAAGGTGCCGTGCACAGAAGCTGTGTGAAAAAAGGGGAGGGGGACAGACAGCTCACCTGACTGGGTCTCCCAAATGGAACGGACAAGGGGGGGGTCCACTGTATAGTGCAATACTCTAAATTAGTGGGCTAAAGTCAGTTGCACCTCGACTTTCTTCCAAATAACGCACATTTCATTCATACTATTATAAATATAGGCCTAAAGTTCCTGTTCTTTTTTTTTTGAATTGTGTGAAATGGCTAATAAAAATATGTAACACAAAACGATTGTGGTCACCAAGGTGAATTGGTTTAGTCTTGACTTCTGGTCGTGAGTGACAGTGTTGGGGGGATGGGAAATCTGTTGACTGTTGAGTGCCAAAGAAGATGGACAGGAAAAGGTCAAGTAAGCCATCAGGTGCCCAATTTCGAAAAAAAAGAAAAGAAGAAGAGGAGAAACGAGAAAAAGATAAAGGTATGCAAATATGTCTCTGTATGATTATTACGGTATCCATGTCATGAATGAAGGGCTAATGTTAATTGGTGGGTATAGGCTAACTCTTACGTTTGTTAGCTTTTTTGCTATGATGCTTGCTATGCAACAACAATATTTCGGTTTTAACTCAACAAACACGAGATAACATTTCACCATAATAGTGTGCTTTGCAACAAAACTGTTACAAGTTCAGTTATTATTTATTTTCATTATTTAGGTTAGGCCCTGTAATTATCCAACGGAATTTTCAAATCTGTAGGTAGTTTCAAAGACGAACATTTGCTATTTGCTACAACTATATTTCGTGACAAAGTATAGTTTAACGTCATAACAGCGTGTTTTTTTGTCTGGGGGGGGGGGGGGGGGGGGCGCGAAGGGCGTCTCGCCCTGGGTGTAATTCAATGTAGAACCGCCACTGGGCTACCCCATGCCCTTCAAACACAAGTGGCTGCAAGAAGCGGCACGAACGCAAAGAGCAGGATGAAAGGGTGGCAAAGCTGGCGAAATTATCTTCATTTGGATTTGTGGCGAAGAGTGTTCAAGAGGACGCTACGTCTGACCCCCATAGCCTATAGGCCTATAGGCTATAAGGCAGCAGCCAGGTTAGATAGGCTATTGTAAACTATGTGCAGGTCGGAAAATAGCTAAAGCTAGATAGGCTAAACGTTACGCTAGCATATCTAACGAAAATAAAATCAAACATTCACCATTAAAATGACAGTTTTTTTTTTTTAGACTATAGCTCAACACTCAATAGTTTTGCCTGACGATAGGTCGGGGCCCGTTGGTGAGATCTGCACTCGGGCCCGCCAAGTCATTAGGTGCGTTCGACATGGACTGAGGCTGCATTAAACGACCGGCGAGAGTAGCCGCTTGCAGTCGGGGAGGAGTTGAAAACGGCTCTGTAAAGTCGGACATTCCAGCTGGTTTGCTGCGTTGACGTCAGTCATGGCCGATCAAGCGCTGTTTTACTTACTTTACTTTATTTATAATTAAACTGTCTTTCCGTTTGTGAAGAGGCGGACTAAAACCCTTTCTTCAACACATTTTTAATTCAATTCAACAGTTTGGTCCGGATTTGAGCGTTGGCGAAACTGAAGGTGTCAGAATAATTACAAAACACGCGTCAAAGTTGTCGTGTGTGAGTCTGGCCAATCATTAAATAGCTGTGTCTTCATTAGAACCCTTTCAGTTGCTCTTGAGAAAATGCCTTACACCTTACAATAATAAATTTGGGGATTTTGTGTTTTAAAATAAAATGTTGAACAGAACGAAATGTCAATGTACCATTTGTATTTCAGCAATATGAGAGAATTGGTCTGAATCCAAGGCAATGCATGTATTTACTTTCTACATATTTATCCAAATCAGTTATCAAGGTGGGGGGGTATTTATACCAAATGGTTTAGAACCTACTTAAGTGGCAAGGATGGATGCAACTTCATTTGACATTCCTCTTCAGGTCACATAGGAAGCTGAGCAATGACTATGCTCAGAGTCTTTGTCTGTTCTATACAATGCCACTCAAAAGAGCAAAATGGACACGGGTCACGGTTCTGTTGTTTCACCCATTTGCCTGTGACCATCAGTTCCCCTATTCACAGAGTATGGATCAATGCGATGGCTGGAGTGTGAGGTGCCTTGCAGGCACTGGTGAGGAGAGATTACTCTGACAGGCTCCATTCAACTGGACGCTCAGCCCCAAGGCCCTGCATTAACCTACCATGCTGATGCTACAGAACGAGGACCTCTTTTCACAAGCTATTCAACATCTGAAGCACTCAACAACATCCCTGAGGTACTCACCTAGACTACTTACTCTACCCAAGGCATGAGCACTACATAAACACTGGCAATCTGGGAAGGCTATCTTTATCTATCTGATATCGGCAAGTGTCGTCTGTGACTGTCATTGTAATTCAGAACCAGGTAGATGCTTCTGAATGCAGTAATACTATAGTTAGTTTTTCACAATTGTTAACACACGTTTCTCAAAACAATAACGGCTTTCTCAAAACTGCACACACAAAACTGAAAACCTCACACACAAAATGCTAAACCTGACACTCCCTTTGCAAGATGACTCTTTGCCATCAAATCTCTTATCTGTTCGCAAAATGGAACTCGTGTTCTCATATGGTACACACAGCCATATTTTCAAATGACACACACATACCATTCATAACAGTACACACGACTAAGCATTTGCTGCACACTACCAAGCATTGAAAACACAATTATAGAAATGGAACACACCATATGAATGACAATCAAATCAAATTTATTTGTATAGCCCTTTTTACACGCAAGCATGTCACAGAGGGCTTCACATACGCCCATAGAACTGCCCCTCAACCAACCTAAACCCTCAATGAAGACAAGGAAAAACTCCCAGAAAAACTCTCAACAGGAGAAAAAATGGAACAATGGCTCTGGAGAATGAGCCATTTCTCTTTTTGTAAAATGTCTGTGTAGGCCTACTTTTTTCATAGTCAAACATAAAATAGCACACAAATATGCAGCCAGTTTTTTTTCGGTACACACAGAGAACATGCTGAAGGTCTGGATGTTCCTGAATGTAGCATGGTCAGCCAGGATCCTAGTATGTATTTGTCGGAGTGTGATAGCGTTGTTCTCACAAACCATATTTACAATTTCAGTCTCCTGTTCGGCTGTGAAAGTGCATGTTCTTCCTCCACGGTGTGGTTCTCTTTCAGTGCTGCAAAATACAAATACTGTGAGCACACTGTATTCTATTGATATGCAGTATTACAGGACACAAGGCAAATAGATTTTGTACTTGTTCTCCATCCTGAAGATTCTAATGTTGGCAGCAACTGTGAAGCCTCCCTCATGCTCAAACCATGGTTGAGCACATGGTCAACCACGGTCGCCCGAATCTCATTAGAGACGACCGTTCTTCTTTTCCTTGTCCTTCTCCTCCTCTTCCTCCTCCTCTTCCTTCTCTCTGTCCTCCTACTCCTCCTCCCCCTTGTCCGCTCCTTCTTGTCCTCCTCTTCCTCCTCCTCTTCTCACTCTTACCCCTCTCCTTCTCTGGTTGTCAATATGTTCTAAGTTCTCCATTGTCCACCAAAAAAAACAGAGGCCCAAGGCCCTTTTTATGCTGCAGTCCTGATTGCAAATTGCTCACCAGACCTGAGTGTTTAGAGATTTGAATAGTTGTGTCTTGTAGGTTGATGCTTCAAGATTTTACTTGAGAAGTGTGTGCAACAACTGAACATTGTGTGTAGTGTTTTGACAACAAGGTGATGTGTAATTGACATCAGTGTGTAAACAAGGAAAGTCAGAGGCTGTGGCTGTGTCTACTACCGCGCACTTGTGCACTTCGAGCACTGACTTTCAGTGCTTAGGGCGCTTACACTGACAGAACCAGCAGAATTCAGTGCACTGAAAGTACCCGGATGACGCACTGCAAACGGTCAAAAAATGCAGTGTACAACGATGGACACTACTCGCCCTAAACGGGCGCCATATTGGCTACGTAGCGGAAGAGGAGGAGCCCTTTCGGCAGCTTTTCATTTCATTTCTAAAATAATGGCGGACGAAATGACTCTCGAGCAGATTCGCCTTAGATTCGTGGGTGTCACAATCAGATTTGCGTCCGTCACTTCCCGCCAAGTGGTTAACTTAAGTGTTCCATTTGAGACAGCACTACTCAGCGACGGAGTGCACTACAGATGTAAGTGTACTGTATTGCAGTGTACTGTATTGCAGTGCACTGTATTGCAGTGCACTGTATTGCAGTGCACTGTATTGCAGTGCACTGTATTGCAGTGCACTGTATTGCAGTGCACTGTATTGCAATCGTCAGCCTCAACATTCGGTGGCTCTGAATTGCCCAAAAACCTATAAAAATGCTGGCTATGGATGCGAAAAACGCAGAAAATCGAACCCGATCCGAACTTTTTTTTGACGGACTAAAGTTTCGGAGGCAGTGTGTAAGCGCGATTGACATAATGTAAGGTCGTATTTATTTTTTAACGTGCGAACATTTCGGACATGAATTTCGGACTCAGTGTGCAATGGCCTGTGTTAGAATGTAACTCACGCCCTCCAGACAGCTGTCAGTGTTTAAGATGCAATAATAGTGCCCTTGAACAGTAGGCTACTGCAGGCTTACAACTTTCCCTATTCCATAAGCTTTTGATAGATTTGAACAGGTTCTTGTTTTTAGTTAGTTAACATTTAGCCTAATGCATTAAACAATGATGAACAATGCTTTGATATAGGCTACACACCATAGCCGTTAATGTAGACTAGGGCTATGGTAGGCTAGTTTGTGATTTCAAATATTTAAGCATTAGGCAGGCATAGGCCTATATCTCAATCTAAATTATCTGAGTATAATTATCATAGCTATATAATTGTTAACAGTAGCCTACAATTGCAAAACGAACCTAAATCCATACCCTCCATTTCCCCGACACAAAAACCATGTTAAAAAGTTAGGCTACTGGATAATGTATTGATTAATAGTAGGCTATTTATTTTAAACAATGTCAAAAAAGTTTAGAGGGTGTCTGTTTTTTAATCAACTGAGTAAAGGTATAAAAAGGTCCTCGACCTACGTAGCCTATCGTTCGCGTCAATCATGGCGTGTCATTTTATTTTGATGAAGCGGTGGATGAGGGAGCTGGCGTTGTACACGATTTAAAGGGAACGTTCTTTCTCACGTGGTCGTGTGCATTGCTTTTGCCGTGGTGGATTGTATGATCCATGTTTTACCTCTCGGGCTGCTTAAGAATAGGGTGCACGCACAATTATAGCTTGACTACTTAAATCTGACAGAGTGCATGAGCTGGAATTGGCCTTTATGGAACCGATTTAGCCCCGCTTGACTAATTAATCTAATGCAAGTCAGGTTTGGGACTTTAAGTGTAACATTTTTTGAGCGGCCTTTATGGAACAGGCCTCAGAAATGGTGAAATATTACAACAACCTTTTCGCACTCGACGTCAGCAGATCGATGCTTACTCACAGCAGACTCACAACTTCAGGTCATAATGTTCCATCCAGTTGTATTTGCGCTATACTCCTGATATAATCTGCATAGGATAAGGATTGCCAACTGCATACTGCAACATGTCACATTCGAAGTGTGAAGTTAGTGTGGGTTGAATACTGAAAAAATCCATAAAGATGATTCGGGAGCGATTGTACTTTCCTTTGAGCGTCAATGTATGATAAGACGTTCTAGGATGAAATTCGATTGTGTTACATCTTAAACATGGATGAATAAATGCTATCCTCCGACGATGATGACCATCACTGTAGGCTACTTGTAGTCAGCAGTCACAATAAAGCGATTCATCATCTAAACTTTCACAAGAGAAACTCGCTTCACATGGCCATCCCTGCTTGTTTTGATCAGAGATCAAGACAAAAGTCAGAGAGTTCATTAGTGGGCGAGGCTTGGTGACTGCAGAGAGCTTTTTTATGACACGAGGAGTGCAAGGACTGTATATGAAAAGCGAGAGGAAAGTAAATGTAGGCTATATCTCCAATACACCACATATTATCTAAAACTGCTACGCCAAACATTCACACTTGCCTTAATGACAGCATAAAAGGGTGTGTATTGTTTCTCCTCGAATGACCCTAATGCTGAATTGAGAACATCCCGTTCCTGAGATATTAATAGCTCCCCTTGCGTCACCAAACTGGTAGACAGCCTTGCTAGACACGCGAGGGTACAACAAAACGGAGCAAGTAACACAAGATCCCCTCCCAAGCAAACATTGTTATAAAATATCGATCATCAGGCAGCATTTGTTACCCGTGGTTCGGATGCGTATCACGCGCTAACATGAGAGGCTTTATTATGAACTTACTTAGGAAAGTAAACGTATTTGACCCAACACGGAGGAAACACAAACAATCACGTTACACACATGTAACCTAACACTGTCTCTGCTACCTATGTTACTTTATATATTCTAAACAGTAAAGGACGGTTCCATTTTACAACTTTAATCATATTTGCACTGGCGACAAATTAGGCTGCAATTTATAGAAAGCACAATATTAGCAGTGAAATAAAAATCTGTTGTTGAATTACATCCCAAGATATTTTGGACATTGCAGATCTGCAACTGGGAACTAAAGACTAACAGACCTACAACTCAGTGCTGTTTATCAGTAGGAGGCCATGCAATGCACAACCACCCTTATGTTGACTAAGGCCCTCGCCCCAGTATCATGTCGACTGGAGCTGGGATTGCAGCATGCAGGGAGCTTGGCCTGATCTCAGAGGTAGGGGGGAGCAGGGAGAGGCAGTGAGAGGAGGGTTTTCACTGTTGTTGTGTTGACTGTTGGAGTCTGACAGAAGGATGATGAATTGATGGCTCTGCTATGTACTGGCATATGGCAGCATGGTTTGTCCGCCATGCAAATAATTGCCAGTTCTTTAAGGAACAGACAGTTAAAACAAAAAGGCAAAGTATTTTCTAATACAAAGTATTTGCATTTCCTTCAAGGGAAGATTATTGTGTCCAGCAGGTTTAAGGAACAAAAAATGACAACCATAAAAGTTCAGCATCAGATCACAGTAATAATGTGACCAAAAATGTAAAATGCATGCTTTAAAAGTATGATGCAAAATGGTGCTCCTATGATTTATGTTAAAAGGGAATACAGATCAGTTTCTCTAAGGTATATCCCTACAAGTAGGGATATACAGTACATCCACCGTAGCATTAACTGATGAGCGCGTAGCCTGGAAGGTTGTCAGGATATCATTCATCACTGTCAGACACACAGTAAGAAGTCAGATATTCACTCCTGAATAGTTTTACAGAAGCTACTCTCATGATGTGACCATAAATGATGAACTTGCACTCATACTATTGAATCCTCCCAAAAAAACTTAATTATTGAGTGTGCTTTGCCTTCGGCAAGGGCACAACCTTTGTTCTCTCACATATATCTTATTGGGTGTGCTTTGCCTTCGGCAAGGGCACAACCTTTGTTCTCTCACATATATCTTATTATTATTATTTTCCCACCCCTAAAACTCAGTCAATATTTGGCCTACATAGACAACCTAGGTGTCAAATGTTTCGTCTTGGTCTCGATTGCGTTGCTTCTATTGGGATTTACGTTCCGTTGCACGGTTTAGGCTGAGCTCAAGTTTTTGGGGCGAAAAGTGTCTTCTGTCAACGAAGGGTAGCAGTGCTAGACTACGTCAGCACACGTTAGCAACGACGCATGGATACAACGTGATAGAGACGTTCTAGCACGCAAATTGGAGCTTGGATTATGAGTGAAAAATGCCAACCCCCAAAATTACCAACCATTGGGTTTTGTTGAGAAAGCAATTTCGAGTGGAACTGCCATCTCGGATTTTTTATTTAGGTTCTGAAAGTCTTTGTAATTTGAGCGAGTGCGGGTCGCCCGTGAGACTGCCTAGGCGTCATAGTAGTTTAGTATTTTCGTATTTTTATAGTTCGGTCAATTCTACACCACAAAACAGAAGGAGGGCAATGCTATGACGATATGACTATTGTGAAGACAGCCAGATGGTGAGATTTTAATGTAGGTTGCTGTAAAAACTTGAATTGGTTTGCTACGTGAGAGCCCCGTCAGCCTCCGTTGACGATTGCGTCAGCTGTTGTCGATCTTTGATGAGTATTTTCTTAATTTCGTACCAGGGTCAATTCTACATCGAAAATCAGAAGGAGGGCAGTGTTATGAAGATATGGCGATTGCGAAGACAGCCAGCGCGTCAGCATATTTTTGTGATTTGTGTAAAACTTGGAATTTGAGTGACACCACGGCTTGTTTTGACGTTAGCCTCAGTCAGACTCGGCTCACCCACTGGCAGTGTGTAGTACTGTCTTCAATGCCACAGCTAAACTTTATGTCAAAAGAAACGTTCTCATTTCCGGCGCTTTCAAACAATCAGTGAAATGTGGAGCAACAGCAGCTAGCTTGCCTCTAGCAAACTTATTTTGAATTAGCCATTTCCCCCTACATTAATGTCAAACTTATTTACGTTTTGGGGGGCATATTTTCAGTTAGCAGACGGTACTGTTTGAATCGCGATTCCATACTGCCAGTGACAACGTTGTTACAGTAGCTTGTTTCAAAGGGGGTTTGCAGCTGTTTCAAAGGGTGTTCTTAATGAAATATGCAATGAGTTGGCTAAATGCTTGAAAATATCACTAGAAGGGAAAAACTTACAACCGACGCAAGCAAGCACACCCTACAATTTCCCCAGAAATTGTACCCTCTCTAGTTTGTATTGTCGGGTCTTTGTTTTCTTTTTAGCTTTTAAGAGTTGCCTTGCACTTAGCCTCAAGAAGGATTTTGCCTTTGTTTGACATCTGCAAAGTTGTAGTACAGTACTATAGAGCACTTTCCAACTGTGTACTTGTATGCCAACATACAGTTTGAGGGAGATGTTTTGGTGACTTATTTGATGTTGTTGATTATGAAACTCTAGACTACAGAAACTCAAACTCTCATCAGATGAAACAAAAGAGGAACTGCAACTAAGTTGAAATTGGACAAGTTAAATTTGAAATTGCCTCAAAACAATTCCATATGACTCCATATAAAACCACTCCATAGGATTATGAAACAACAGCATAAAACTAAACATTTCACATCCTAGTTCAAAAAAATTCTGTCTTTCTAAACCAACAACATTCCCCTTTGACTTAGAGAAAAAGACAGACTATTCCCACTTTACGGCATTCCAAAGAGTGGAGTCTTTGACCTAAATCATCGTGTGTTTTTATTGATTGTCTGTTCCGTGAAGCCTTGCCAGTTAGCTCATTACTATTCGCTTAGCTAACCCAAAATCTGGGTTTAACATAATCCCAGGCTCCTCTAATGAATACAGCCACAGATAAGACTCCACACACGTCTAATATGGGGAGAACTTTCACTCTCAGGAAACTTCCGGGTTCTGAACTGGTTGCAGTTCCACTCTGGTTCCATTATGAGTGCGCTCACCAGTGAGTGCAGAATTAATGGAGGTCTATGGAGCTATACCCCTCAAAATCCACTTTTCTCAGGATATAATTTTTTGTCTAGTAATTTGAATATTGCATTCGACAGGGGAGGCAAAGAAAATACACACTACTGGGTGTTAGATTAGTAAGTCGCTTTTTTGTTCTAAAAAGCTTTTTAAAATGTCAATGACATAATACAATCAGCATTCATTAGCAGAATGCTAGCGTGTTATGGGCGACAACGACTCACCCTGTAAGAAATCGAAAGGACATAAGTACTCGTTCATTCAACTTTTGACCTATAATCCATGTTGAACTTGCAAAAACTACAATCCAATCTGAGATTTCTCAATCAGGCGAAAGAGACAAATTTAGCCGTCTAGCTCCATAGACTCCCATTCATTTTGCACTCATTGCCTCATGCCGGCGATCGCCCCCTGTGGAACTCTGGTGGAACTGCAACCAAATTCGGTACAATGGGGCTTAATAGGGAATGGATAGGCTCTCCCAGAGCCATATATATCTTTATTCTATGGCTCGGGCTCTCCGTAGACGGGCTCTCTGGTATTACACACCAGGCAGGCTCAACCAGTCAATCAAGCTCTCTTCGATCCTGAGGGATCCTCTATCGTATCACTCTGCAGCCTCAATAGGGGTGTGCGATACTGCAAAATGTGGTATCGATCTGATACCAAGTAAATACAGGGCTAGTATTGCCAGTATTACCAATACCGATAAGCAGACACTTTCTTGTCGGGGAAAGCAATGCCTCATCATTTCTGAAGTGAATGCATCATCAATATGAACATTTGAATGAAAATTAAATTTTCATGATCATTGAATGATTTTGTGATTTTTCCTTTCATTAATTGTTCATGATTATGATAATAATAAAACACAGGACAAAGAGTTTTGTCAAAAATACTATTAGTATAGTGTGCTGCTGAGTTGTAGGCTACTGCATGTCGGCAACAACTCACAGCATAGCAGGCGGGGTGGCAAAGTGAGCTTGAGCGAAGTTAGAGGAGCGGTGTTTGCACAACCACTGTGATGATGTAAAGGGAGTTGTGTACTGAATGTAGAGAAGAGATATTGAAACTTAAGTATCAATCTTATCACGCCAGTATCAATCAATACTGATACCAACATTTTGGCAGTTGTCTCCATCTCTTCAGCTACAGCCAACATTTCGACCACTGTAGCATGCAATATTTCATTCATTGAATCCGCACTGGGTGCTGCCATCTTGAATTAGTAAAATGCAGTCGATTCAAGTTGAACCACCAATCAGAGGTTTTAACCTTCCCCCTAACTTTGACGGGTGACGACAGATTCATTTTGCTGCAGCAAGTTACACCGTGGATAAATTAAAGTATAAAGAAATAAATGTGAACAAATGAAGTACATGTAACATTTATATATTTAGTGTCTCATTTAATTAGTAATTTATAAATGTTGTATGTCAATTAGGCATTAAAGGGGTGATTGACTGGGTTTTTGGGGTATTTCACACTGTTCCTGAAGGTCTCCGAATAGGGTATGTAACATTTGTTGGGCTGAAAATTGCCCTGGTGCTGTTCTATGCCCCCTGATACATCCAGTGAAATTTTCCTGGGAAAAAATGCTAGGTTTTCTCATTTTATGGTATGCTCATGAATATATAAATGAGCTGCGCGTTGATTGTTTGGTTTACAACAAGTGAAGCTGCGGCGATACCAATCATTTTCTTTTCGATCCGATACCAAGTACTTTCAAGACCAGTATCGTCGATATCAATACCGTTTGTGGTATTTCCACAATGGCGTATTGTTGTTTGACAAATGTCACATAAAGCTTCATCGTTGTTAACTGGAGTGAAATAACTCCAGATTATGCTTCTTTATCTTTCAGTCATGACTGCAGCAATACACTCGAATCTGCGCTGAGTGTGCTTTCACTGAGTGAGACAGCGTGGCGCGCTGCCGCTGATGAACTCATGATAAGCACAGACACAGCGGAAGAAAAAATAGTTCCCATTGACTTTCTTATTTAACCCTTGTGTTATCTTCGGGTCATTCTGACCCATCAGTCATTGTGACCCACCGTCCTATTGCGACAACTTTACCACATACAAAAGCAAAGTGAGGAATTTTCTTTTAACCGTCGGGCTGTCTCAGACCCCCCACATTGCGAAGGTTAAAAGAAAATGCTATTTATTTGTTTTTGTATTGGGTAAAATTGGGTAAACACAACGATGGTTCATTGTGAACCAAAGGCAGCACAAGGGTTAAGTACATTTCTATACTATAAGGTGTTGGAAAAATTGAAGATGTAACACATTTATCCTGTATAAGAATGATTCTGTGTTCAGCATTCCTTGTGTGTAGAGAGAGGCCAACCCCCAAATCTGAACTTTGGGTAGCATGAGGCATATGTAAACAAGGTGACCTGGGCTGACCACTCACTCTTACTGGAGAGGCCATAAAAGATGTCTGGCCTTATCTGTGTTGGGTGAATCATGTGGTAAAGCTTACAGGGGTCAAAGAACGCACACAATCAAGCACGCACGCACACACGCACGCACACACGCGCCAGGTCTATGCAAGGAGCCAATGAAGAAGAGCCATGGGACATTTGCATGCCTTTGTCTTAACCAATGACTGTAAAGAGCGGGGCTGCTTAAATAGGTAGCTAGCACAACATGCTAGCGGACAAACTTGTAGCACAATGGCGTGTGATGTTTTTGTCTCCTTGTGGGCCGGCCGCAAGCAATAAACCTTTCTTAAACTTGTTCACTGACTGACTGTGCAATGCTTGATAGATTAATATTTCTGACACAATGGTCCTTCGTAGCCGGATTTCAATATCCTTTCCATCATCAAGGAAGAACTGAAATCGTGCACAATGGAGAAAGAACTCGCAGCAAATAATTGTTGTTTAAAAAGAGTTGCCCTCCAATTAGTTTTTCCCTGGGGGATGGAAGGTGACGAAATTTTGGATTAGCTATGAGGCACAGCATTCGATGGACAAGGTAAGAATAACATTGTATATATATATAGTCGACTTTTGTGTTTCAAATTGATTAAAAAAACTCCATAGTGTAGTCGTTAAAGATGCACTCTGGTCCCTATCAGCTAAGATCTGGTGAGACCCCAGTGCAGTGAGTAGGGCGTCATATTTACTGAGACCCGTGATCTGTGACGTATCGGGAGCAGAAAGATCGGTGAAGTAAATAGACTGTATGTTTCGCTAAGAAATGGCGCCGGGAGATCCGGGAAACAGAATTAGTTACGGCCTGACTGACCAGAACTGAGATATTTGAAATATATCTGAGTTTGGTGGTAGTTAAATACCTAACCAAATGGAAAGATTATTGCTGATTTCTGTGGGAATGCCAGTGCAGTAAAACAGAGTTGGATGAAATACTCCGCTGTGAAGTCGTGCACTAAACTCACAATGGATCCTGACCTGTAAATGTATATTGGTTGAATTTGACACATAATAACTGATTGTTATTGCTGATGAATTGGGAATTGTAATTTACACATGGTAGCCTAAAGGGGTTTGAATACCATTAGAGAGTGAGTTCTACATTTGTGCGTTTATTGTTGCTGAAATGTATTTGTTTTGATAGATCTGGGTCTGGTGGTGGACACGTGCCTTACAAACATGTGTTATTAAATCCTAGCCAAACGGACAGGTTGACAAGGCCTGGGCGACCAGGACTCAGATATATGCGTGAACATAAGATAGGACTTTTCAGTGTACAATGTAGAATTTTGACTCGATTTTTAAGTTAAAGATAAATTACGTGGAATTCTATTTCTTGCATTTGCTTAATTCAGATCCAAGTTGTGAGAGAGTGAAGACTAATCACTGAGTCATACCCGCTAAGATGTGGTGCCGGAGACCGGCAAGCAGCGTTAGTAACCTATTTTACTAAGTTCTGTAGAATACCAGTGAAGCGGTAGGCTGCCAAAGCCTGTGAGTAGGCTACAGGTAATAAATTACTCCGTGCGCACGTAAAAGGGAAAATAGTACTAGATAGTCTATGAGGACTAAGTGTATAATTGTGTAAACCGCGGTCTTGTTGTGAATTTAACCATGGGTAATTGTTTTACATGTAAAAGAATAAGAGAGGGTAGAATTGACCCTAGAAAGAAATCCGAAGGCTGACATGATTCTAGCGAATTTGCCAGTCCGCTGTCTGTTGAACCAAGGCTTTTACAAATTGCTAGGATAGCTGGGATTTGAGAGAAGAAAAAAAAAATCCAGGCTGTGACTTTGTTAGCTAATGGTGAAAACGTGGAGGAAGTGCATTCTGCTCTGTCCTGAGACAAAGGAGAGTCCAGGAAGTTAGATTTGCAACTATGGCAACGACATTTGTAGCTAACAAACTAACAGACTGACTCAACAGCGGTGGCGGCGGGTAACAGGCTAGTAGAGGAATTGCAGCTGGACATTTGAGATCCAGGATGAGTAACCGCATGACGCATGCGCAGACGGAAATTGAGAAATTGACAAAGACGCAAATTTAGAGAAATAGATTAATTTGGAGCAAATTTTACATATTAATTTGGTTACTTTTGAAACATGTTACGTGATGAGCATTTTGATACATTTGCTAACAAGATATTTGGTTGTTTGAGTTCATTTTATATGAGTTACAGAAAATCCGAGGAGAGATGGAGAAAGGTGGGGGCTAAAAGAGTCCCGTTACGTTGAGATCTTACAAAGGTGATCCCAGAGGGTGTATTTCTGCATAATTATGTGAGTATTATTGCTGAAAGATGAGTCCGTTTAGATGAATTAGAAGTTTGGTGGTTACAAATGCGTGATCAACATTTGTTATAATTCCTAGCCAAACAGGGAGTTTTTTTTTTAAGCCTTTCCTTCTAGAACTTGTATTTATAAGCGGCATATCTGTGATGGTAGCCTATTCAATAAAAATGCAGAAATTAGACCCCTGGTTCATAAATTGGTTCTAATTCTATTGGAAAAGTTATACTTTAGCGAAATTAAGTGAATAGGAGGTAAACGCCAACCAGTTGTGTTGGCCAAAGGAAAACAGAGAAAAAAAGATTTGTCCCAAAGCGCGCTGCTGTTTCGAATAGGCGCTTAGAGGCTGTTTGTTTGATTCGAGTTTGAAATGCGCGCTGATAGACAGTTTATTTGAGTTGATTCATTGAGTAAAAACTTAAGTAATTGAGAAAGTGAGAAGTGTTACATTACATCATATACAAACTACTAAATATTCAAATTCAATATTTTCATTTTGGGTTAATTTGGTCCGCAAATTTGAGATTTGAAAGTTGACCATGCATTATGCATGCTGAGGGTGAATAATATAGGAATATTCAAAGGAGTATTCTGTATTACATGCTTTGATAAGACTTTTGAGAAGTTAAAGTGTTTTGTGTTTTACGGGCTTATGTTACACTTGTGTAGCGCCCCCTAGGCTTATTTCCTGACACTAAAGGGCGTTCCTGAGTTACTAAACTAATCACAGTAAATATATAGAATATATGTATAATTCTTGCTGACCTTCTGTTTAAATGTCTATGGATTTGTTTTACTGTACTGTTATGGGCTACGATTCAACTATTAACTTAAATATTACTCAAATGAAATACCCTTTTAAACCAACCCTATTACCCAATAGTGGCTTATCCTAAGGAAATACTCAGAACTCAGGTTGTTCAATTATCAAATAAAAATATAGTTTACTGATTTGTATAGGAAAATAAATATTAAAATCACCAATGTAATGAATTCTTAATGAAACAAAATAGGATACACAATGTATGAATATCTTTTGAATGAAATGCAATTACAACAAACCTCAAGTTTGAATGCACCTTCACATATAAACAAATCAGCAATTACAGTTAGCTGGTAGGCTACTTGAACTAACATTCAGCTAACTTTTAACAATACACAGCACATTGCATTAACACGAATCACATACGTGGGCCCACACTCGCACACACACACTCTCTCACCGGTGATTCACCTTCCCCAGTCCCCAAATGAGCTAGTAGGCTAGCAACCGTTGCAGTACTGGAGCGTTGCTGGTGTTCGGTGTGGCCAAAAACAAACTGACCCCTTCACTCCGTTTTGGAACAAGAAAATAAACTCAGGATGCCGTAATCCAAGTGCTTTGTTGTCGAGTTGCCGCACCAGCAACGACAGGGCAGTCTCTCACACGAGAAAGTGTGTTTTCCTCGAAAATTGCGAGATTATCAAATTTTGCACAAACGTTGATTAGGCCTATACTACTGTTCAAACTTTGTGTGTTCAGTCCGAATACGTTAATCAAACAGAGACAAGGTCCGACTCGCAAATATATATCGTTTGTCTCGCTATACTTCTAATCATTTCTTTCAACACACTGACCCAGCTCTTAACTTGGCTTCTTCTCTTCAATGGGCTCTACTCCTTTTCGCGCGGTTTTTAACCTTTAACCTCACGTTACTCAGTGCATACAACAATAAGAACATAAAATACATTTTACATTCATACATCAAAATATTGCATGTAACACAATACATTTTACTTTACTGGCGAAATCTTTTAAAACAAACTCTTTGAACGAATTGAAACATTCATCAATCAAACACTGTTGCTCATCAAACTACAACCCCCATAATCCCTTGCATTCACCCCACAATGAATAGAAAGGATATGAGTACTACAATAAGCTTGTCTTTAGCTTAAGGGTTATCTGTAAATTCTAATGTGTTATTATGAACGTAAGTAAATCTAATTTCTTAGCACTTGTTTAACTAATATGCTTTTTAGCACTGCGCTACACCCTCCCCCTTCTGAAGGCTAGCATGTCCTCATGCGCCATCATTTAGACATAAGTCATAAGTCTTCTTCTCTCAGGGCAAGGATAAAGAAAAGAACACCGTACACATTGGGCAATGGGACGACACCAAAGTGGTCTGCAGCTTCAGACGCAAGCTTGTACGCATTCTGCAGTTCTCTTTTCATGTTCTCCACATACTGCTGGTATTTCACTGCATCCTTTCCATCAGCAGAAGTGTTAAAGCATAGGTCAATGGGCAAACGGGCTTCTCTACCAAACATGAGTAAGTATGGTGAATAGCCAGTAGCCTCATTCTTCGTACAATTGTACGCGTGGACTAAATGACTGATGCGCTGACTCCATTGCGACCTCTTGGATGGATCCAAAGTTCCTAACATTGATAGTAGCGTCCTGTTGAATCGTTCTGGTTGTGCATCACCTTGCGGGTGGTAGGGTGAGGTTCGAGACTTGCGAATTCCTAGCATTCCTAACAGTTCTTTGATAAGGCGACTTTCGAAGTCTCGTCCCTGATCTGAATGAATTTGCGAAGGTAATCCATAATGCACAAAGAATTTCTCAAACAGGGTCTTGGCTACAGTCAGGGCTTTTTGATCTTTACACGGGAAAGCTTGGGCGTAACGGGTGAAATGATCTGTTACGACCAACACATTTGCAATCCCTCTGGAGTCTGGCTCAATAGACAAGAAGTCTATACAAACTAGGTCAAATGGACCTGTGCTTTTGATTTGACTCAGTGGAGCAGCTCGTTGTGGAAGTGACTTTCTTGCGATGCATCTCCCACAATTCTTGACGTAGGACTCAATTTCAGTGGTCATTCTTGGCCAATAAAATCGTTCCTTCAATAGTTCAGTTGTCCGTTCAACTCCAAGGAGTCCCGTGTCATCGTGGAGGGACCGCATGACTATCTGACGGTATTTATCAGGTAAGACTAACTGTTGTCTCTCGTCTCCAGACTGTTTGTTCACCACTCTGAAGAGAAGGTGATCCTTCACCATCAGCTTGGGACTCTGTCTTTGCAGCAGTACTATGCTTGGATCTTGACTCTTAGCCATAAACTGAAACTGGCCAGTCTCGACTGCTTTCTTTACTGCACCAATGACCGGATCTTGTTCTTGAGCTCTTCTCAAGTCATGGTGACTCAACTGTTCCAAGTTGCTTATCTCCAACTGTGTCGGACAGGCATAGACACTAGGAATACTCTTGGGGTTGGCTCCTAGTTGGTCTATAAATCTATCTGACTGGGTTTTCATGTATGGGGTGTTTTTTTTGCAGAGGGCTTTAACCCCAGGTGGAGATATCTCATTCCAGTCAGGTGACACTTCAGTAGATGGTAACTGACGTGACAGCAGATCAGCGTCAATGTTGTGTCGACCTGGTCTGTATTGGACTTTGAAATCGTAGGTGGCGAGGGCTGACAACCACCTATGTCCCGTCGCATTGAGCTTGGCACTTGTTAGGACGTATGTGAGTGGATTATTATCCGTTCTCACTGTGAACTTAGCCCCATAAAGATAATCATGAAACTTGTCCACGACCGCCCATTTCAATGCGAGAAATTCCAGTTGGTGAATGGGATAACGCTGTTCAGGGCCACTGAGTTTGCGGCTTGCAAACGCAACAGGCCTCAGACCTTCAGGATATTCTTGATTGAGGACGGCGCCTAAACCACTCAGACTTGCATCTACATGAAGCACATACGGTTTTGATGGGTCAGCAAACGCTAGTACTGGGGCATGAGTGAGGCAGTAAATGATGTTCCGAAATGCCTGGGTGCACTCTTCGTCCCAGCGCTCACCAAAAAGCTCTCCTTCTTTGAAGTAGGACTTCTTCTCTTGTGCAGCCTTGTGTCTATTCTTAGGAGGATAGCCCTTTGTGAGCTCAGTGAGTGGCCGAACTATGGCAGAGTAGTTCTTAACAAACCTTCGGTAGTAGCCGCAGAATCCAAGAAACGATCTTAAAGATCTCAGATCTTGAGGCAACTTCCAGTTCTTGACAGCACTCACTTTCTCTGGATCGGTGGCTATTCCTAGCGCAGAAACGATGTGTCCGACGTACTTTACTTGCGGCTGACAAAACTGGCACTTGTCAATTGATACCTTCAGACCACACTCTTCCAGCCGGTCGAGCACTTTAAGTAGTCGTTCTTCATGCTCTTCTAAGGTTCTTCCGAATACGATGATGTCATCTAAATAAACAATCACCTGGAGCAGATGCATGTCACCCACGGCTCTCTCCATCAACCGTTGGAAGGTTGCCGGGGCTCCAGTTATGCCTTGGGGCATCCGTTGAAATTCGTAAAACCCTAGAGGACATATGAATGCTGTTTTTTCTCTGTCTTCTTCAGACATGGGTATTTGGTAGTACTCACTCCTTAGGTCTAGCACGGAAAACCAACGACTGCCAGACAGGCAATCCAAGGCATCGTCGATCCGTGGAGTGGTGTATTGGTCAGGTATTGTTCGGTTGTTTAGCGTACGATAATCAATGCACATGCGTACACTTCCGTTCTTCTTCCTGACAATTACGATTGGCGACGCATATGGACTTCTGGACTCTTTGATGATGCCCGCTGCCAGCAGATCTTTCAGGTGGCGGCGGATGTCATCTATGTCTGCTGGGGCTATGCGTCTGGATCTTTCTCGGAATGGTCTGTGGTCACTGAGTCTTATCTGGTGTTCCACACCCTTGGCCAGACCCACATCCCACTCATCGAGAGAGAATGCGTTACCTCTTTCAGACAGCTTCTGGCACAGCCTCATCTTCCAGACCTCTGGAATCGGAGATTCACCAAAGTCAAAAACCGTCTCATCAAGGACTTTGGATGTAGATTTAGGTCTCTGGGCTATAGTAACTGTATCAGTGGGAAACACATGAGCAATGACGGTCCCACTCGACATAGTGACTTCTCTCAGTGTCTCATTTCTCAGTAGTACTTTGAAACTGCTGGTATTTAACTCAGATGATGTAAGCACCACAGGCTGAATGAGCACTCCAGCAGGTAGTGTCACAGAAGGTGGTGTTTCAACCATGACAATGTCTCGTTCCAAGGGTTTCTTGCATCCCACTTCGCAGACGACAAATCGCTCACCTCTGGCAGGAACAACTAGAGGACCTGGACCCATCCATCTGACTTCACCAATGGGATCGTCCACATCCATCTCTCGGCTATAAGAGTTTCACTGATTTTGTCTGTGGTAAAATCCTGAAAGATCGAGCTGGCGAGTCTGGAGTGTCCGCATCTTTGCACAGATCAGCTAAGCGATGGAACAAGTTTGCATTCGTCCCAATAATGACAGGAATATGGTCTGGGCCACTAGGCTCGGGACAAACTAATGCTAACACGGAGATACTCACTCACTCCAGTAAGTGTGGCTGGAAACTCAACATCTACCACTACATAGCCTTGATACGGATAACTGGAGGAGCTCAAACCCCATATCGAAAGACCAGTGATGGGGTGAATGGGAACATTTGGTAAGTATCTCTTTTGCCACTTGTCAAATATTATGGTGACTTGAGATCCACTATCCAATAAGGCATTACATGAATGGCCATTGATCTTGACGCAAATAGTGGAGGCAGGACCTACCAAACCACTAGGAAAGTTGCTTTGCGCAGGTGTGCTAACATTGCTCTTCTTGCAGTAGGCATCTCTGTTTACTGTCTGTGGACTTGGTTCACTCTTCCCACCCTTGGCTCTCTTTAGCGAACGAAGCAGCTTTCGGATCACCTCAGGGGGATTTTCTGATTCTTGGCACTGGCTGGCAATGTGCCCATCGCCACCACAGCGGTAACAAAATATATCATCACGACTAACTGAGGGCCTGCTTCTCTCATAAGAACTCACAGCTTGCCGCTGTGATGTACTTCTTCTTGGGGTTGCACTGCCCTCTACGTTCATTACAGTCAGCTGTTGTGTCAGTTTCTGAACTTGAGTCTTCAAGCTCTGTACTTCAGAGTCTATTCGTGCTTCTGCACTCTGAATAAGCTATTTTTGGTTTAGGGGCTTTAGGTGCTGCAGGGGCCTCGCGTGACTCTTCCAGCTTTGTACGCAGCTCCCTGACCTCAGCTTTCAATGCTTGAATCTCAGTCGGTTTTGGCTGTGGCGATGTTTTACTGATCACAGGTTTCACCGTGGCATCAAGCTTACACCGGGCAGCTTCAGTTTCCTCCTCCTCACGAATCTCGTTCAGTAGATTCAAGAACGTTGGTGGGGATTCTTTTCTGTCTCTCAATCGTAACTTCAGCAACATCATGTCGGACTCTACAGCACCACGTAGAAGTTGCTCAATTCTCACTCGTTTAACTTGTGCAGCTTGTAGTCCACCTCTCTGAACTACTTTGGTCAATGACGTCTCCATTCGACGGAGAAACCCGGACAGAGCTTCACCTGAGTTCTGGCGAAGAAGTCTGAATGAAAAATACAAATCTTCACCAGACTCGGAAGTCCCAAACGCACTTTCCAGCGCAACAAGATACTCAGATGCACTAGCACCACCATCAGACAATCTAACTGCCTTAATAATCTCAAGGGCCGGACCCTTTAAGCTTTCAACAATGCGCTTACGCTTCTCTTTTTCAGCACAATCACTTTCTTCTATCATCAACCTAGCTTGTTCAATCCAATTCTCCATGGTTTCCTCTCCAGCCGGAGTAGGAACAACACCTGAGAAAACACGCAGCCGCTTGTAAGCAGTGGAATCACTAGAACGCTTCGTGGTCTTTTCCAAGAGCTCACCAACTGCACGAATCACTGCTTCAGGAGAGCTGGTAGGCAAAGGGGAAAGCAAAGCTTGAACATCACTCATGGATTTGCCTTCATCTAGTAGAAGTTTTCTAAGTTTGGCAGAAAAATCATCAGAGTCAGGCTCTGTGTCTCTGACGACGACAATCTTCCATGCATGCGCACCATCCTCTGGTAACACATCAGTCGGGACACGATGTGGATCAATCTTTTCGCGACATTCGCAAAGCACCAACAAACTGGTTTTAGACGGGCCTTCTTTTGAAGAGCGAACACGTACTCTGCCAAATTTCAACTGTGCTTTCAATAAAGTCTACACTAGCCTCAGCTGGAACATCCAACAACAGCACTGCATGATCAGGCTGAACCATTGCATCATTACACCACTCCAAAAGCACTTGTTGCAAAGCAGAGCTACTTCTTAAATCCATTTTGTCACACTCAAGATCAAGGACACCAATGATACTTCAACTTAGGATTCTCTGGAGCATCAACACAACGTTAACAGGAAGGGAATAACAGCAAGAATCTATCTCAGCAGTGCCTCCATTTTGTGTAGGGCCCCCTAGGCTTATTTCCTGACACTAAAGGGCGTTCCTGAGTTACTAAACTAATCACAGTAAATATATAGAATATATGTATAATTCTTGCTGACCTTCTGTTTAAATGTCTATGGATTTGTTTTACTGTACTGTTATGGGCTACGATTCAACTATTAACTTAAATATTACTCAAATGAAATACCCTTTTAAACCAACCCTATTACCCAATAGTGGCTTATCCTAAGGAAATACTCAGAACTCAGGTTGTTCAATTATCAAATAAAAATATAGTTTACTGATTTGTATAGGAAAATAAATATTAAAATCACCAATGTAATGAATTCTTAATGAAACAAAATAGGATACACAATGTATGAATATCTTTTGAATGAAATGCAATTACAACAAACCTCAAGTTTGAATGCACCTTCACATATAAACAAATCAGCAATTACAGTTAGCTGGTAGGCTACTTGAACTAACATTCAGCTAACTTTTAACAATACACAGCACATTGCATTAACACGAATCACATACGTGGGCCCACACTCGCACACACACACTCTCTCACCGGTGATTCACCTTCCCCAGTCCCCAAATGAGCTAGTAGGCTAGCAACCGTTGCAGTACTGGAGCGTTGCTGGTGTTCGGTGTGGCCAAAAACAAACTGACCCCTTCACTCCGTTTTGGAACAAGAAAATAAACTCAGGATGCCGTAATCCAAGTGCTTTGTTGTCGAGTTGCCGCACCAGCAACGACAGGGCAGTCTCTCACACGAGAAAGTGTTTTCCTCGAAAATGGCGAGATTATCAAATTTTGCACAAACGTTGATTAGGCCTATACTACTGTTCAAACTTTGTGTGTTCAGTCCGAATACGTTAATCAAACAGAGACAAGGTCCGACTCGCAAATATATATCGTTTGTCACGCTATACTTCTAATCATTTCTTTCAACACACTGACCCAGCTCTTAACTTGGCTTCTTCTCTTCAATGGGCTCTACTCCTTTTCTACTCCTTTTAACCTCACGTTACTCAGTGCATACAACAATAAGAACATAAAATACATTTTACATTCATACATCAAAATATTGCATGTAACACAATACATTTTACTTTACTGGCGAAATCTTTTAAAACAAACTCTTTGAACGAATTGAAACATTCATCAATCAAACACTGTTGCTCATCAAACTACAACCCCCATAATCCCTTGCATTCACCCCACAATGAATAGAAAGGATATGAGTACTACAATAAGCTTGTCTTTAGCTTAAGGGTTATCTGTAAATTCTAATGTGTTATTATGAACGTAAGTAAATCTAATTTCTTAGCACTTGTTTAACTAATATGCTTTTTAGCACTGCGCTACACTTGTTAAATTGTGAATTTAAAGGTTTAAAAAGAAAAAGGGAGAGTTTATATTTTCTTTTGTCTTAAGGGCATTGTTTGATTGACGTGATTGCGAGTCTAAGCGTAATTCTAGCATGAATTACTTATTCTAAGAGCAGTTGTAACGGTCTGACCATGGATTTCATGAAACAAAGTTAACGATAGTTTAAAGCAAATTCAAATATGGGTCAGAGAATTACTAGAGGGCTAATTTTGAAATCAAACGGCGAAATTCAGTCGATAATTGCAACCTTATGTGTTATGGGAACTTATGGGAAGTTTGTGTTCAGACAGGAGGGTTGTTTTTATTTGGCGAAGCAATGTGGTTTGTTTAAGGGTTTGATTTTATTTGAAAATGTAACTTTATTACTACATCTGATTTCTAATAACCACGTGCACATCAAATATCCATTGACATGGAATCAATTGATGGCATTTTGCCAGTTTGGGTTATTTTGAAGCTGTGTTTTTCACATATGTTGTTTTATTTTGGTTTAAGGAAATGTGAAATATTATGAGGAAATGATTAGAAGGTTACATGAAAGATTGGTTTAAAGTGGACCATGAAAGTTTATGAAATAATGCGAGAACAGAGATTATTGACACTTTGATGTTCTGAAAAGGAAACTATGCATATAATTGAAAGTATATGGGCTAATATTTGAAGTCAAAATAGTCAAATCTAGGGTTTATAAGAGTTTTGTTAAAGGTATTAGATGCAATTTGGTTATGAAATGAGAAAGAGAAAATAACTCAAATATACTTTTATTTGGAGTTTGACTGTCAGTTTGATTTTAAGTTTTATATGGATGTTTTATCAGAGCCTGGCATACTTTTTGGGATAAACAGTTAGGCTGTGATAATGTTGTATTAATAAATGGTATTAGTGCATAAAGAGGGTTATTATAACCTTTGTTCTGAAATAATTTGGGAAGACTCATTAAGTCTGAAATTGTGGTTATGATGGTTTGTGCTAATTAGCTTGTTTTGGACTGCAGCCAAAGCAAGTTATGAAGTTCTACCTATCTGACCTTTATTTAAAAAAAAGATATATAGTTGGAAACAAGTTTGGTTAATGGCTACATTAAGAACATGTGGTCTAGATATTTCATCGTTTGGGATAATGACAATGGGTTTTATCATATCTTTGAGAAAAAGAGGTGTGATTTGATAAAAAGAGTATTCTGAAACAATATAAGTCTTAAACTTAACTGTTTTAAAAGAAAGAAAAGTTTTGAAAGTAATGAGATTAACAGTTGATTTTCTAAAGAAGGGAACAAAGAAACAGATTGTCATTTCTAGGCATGACTAATAGGAGTTGAATATCAAATGATGATGTATCGTCTTATCATATACTGTTACATGTGTTTGCTCAACAAAAAGAAATGTGAAGGGAAAAATACTAAGCGGATTGAAGTCTTTCCCAGTCCTATAGCAGGGGTATTAACACAATTTGAAATGATTTATGGAAGATCATATGTAATACCACAACTTAAACCTTTCACATAGCATGATGAAGAGGCGGATCAAAACCTTAACCGATTTTATAAAAAATGCTAACTAGAAAAGAGATATCTTCTGCTAAGTTCTGTTCCAGGTGAAGCAGTAAACCAAAGAGTGGAGGAGTCAAATCAGGAGATTGGGTATTGATTAAAGTTATCAGAGGAAAGAACTGGTCCAGCCCAAGTTGGGAAGGACCATATCAGGTACTAATCACCACACCCACTGGAGTCAAAATAGCAGAGAGGACATTTTGGAGACGCTTGTCACACTGTACGAAAGGGACATTGATACAGGGACAGATTAGTTACTCACCACAGTCTTGAGGCACAAGTCTGACTACAAAGGGGAGTCGTTCTTTAAATTGAAGCGGCCCGTCTCAACCTCAGTGAAGAAACCAACGGCCAACAGAGACAGGGTGTAGATTAAATAGGCTAAAAAGATAGGAGACAGTAAGCAGGGAAAGGTAGAAAAGATGGATGACCTATTTCCTTGTCCGTAGTATTGTGACATCCGTGGTACCATATGTAGCTTACTGTTGCTAATATTCATAATAGTCTTCCCTATACTATGGTTTGAAAAGGGAATTGCTCCTGCATGATGAATAAGGGAATGATCTACAAGGGAAGATATTGATTATAAAGAATTAGTTTGCTCTATTAGAAGTTCATACTGATAACATTGATTTTATTTTTCTGGGAATGCTACAGCAGATGTGGTGGCAAAAGAGGCAGCCATAAAGGATGTCTTAACATTAGGAAATGTGGATGAGAGAGATGTCTTGAGAGATATGCAAGAAGTATCACCGAAATGATGGGCTATGTAAATTAACAGGAGGGATGGAGATAACGAAAGAGTGTTTATAGCATATGGATTTACAAACTATACAAGAAAAACTTTAAGAAAAAACTTTTTTTGCATACCCGATTTGAGAGAGAACATAATATGCATAAACTTTATTGAGCTAAAGAAATGTAAAGATTCAGGAATGGGCGGACGACGAGTCAGTTGCTTTCAACTGACCTCTGTGAGAATGTAATTTTAATTACTGTGTAGTCTACTTCTTCTGAAATTCGCAGACAGGAGAGAGATGCTGTCTCAATCTAGTGAGAGGTGCTGACCTAAGGAGACTGGATTGTGGTGACGGATTTGACACGTAAAGTCCTGGAAATGACCCGAGGTGGATGGGGTCACTCCTGGCTAGTTTCAGAGGTATTAATCGAGGAGATAGCATGGTACAAGTGAGTCATTGCAAGCGTGAACTTTGTTTGATAGCATCAAACAAAGGAAACGCGTTCTGCGTCAAATCAAGGAAAACTCTGCGCTGTGCCTATAGTACAGTGCGTATAGGGTTGCTGTTTTAATCAACTAGACTACATTGCCTATGAGAAGATTACACAATCACCATGCATACACAATCATGGCATCCGTTTCAGCAAATTGGACTTTGAGAAACAAGGGGAATTGTCTTGGGGAGACATTCTGTTTTGTATGTTGAAAAACGTATGAACAATTCTAAATGGTGCTATGACTATGGAAGTAAAGATTTAACTGTTTCATTGGTAACAATGCAAATGGTAAATAGATTCAGAGGTGCAATTTTAATCTTGAGATAAGTTAGAAACTTTTCTGTGGAATAAAATGTAGGTACAAACACTCCTATCATGATATGTTCTACCAGTTACATAAAGATGTTCCAGTTGATTTGTTCTGTTCCAGGGCAGAAGTTTGAATGTTTTGAGAACAGTTATAGACTGTCGGAAGAGGAGATAACAATACTGTTTCATTTATGTGACTTGATGAGGTATTATTTGGGAGTTTGCATTAAAGTTTAATGTTTTGTGTTTGAGAAACCTGGTTGCACTACAGAAAGTTGATATTAATTTGAAAAGAAACAGAAATTGAGAACATGTAATGAGATTTCAGGATTTGTGCCAAAGTGATGTGTCTTATCATGCAGAGGTTGTAAAAGAGTTAGCAGCAGGCTGGAGAGAAATGTCTGCTGACCTAAAAGTCTTGATTGCTCTGTAGGAGATTTTATGTATTTTTGATTTTATTGACTGTGTAGGCGTGGTTTTGGAATAACACATTTTATTCAGGATAAACAGGAGGGATATGTTGGAAAAATTGAAGATGTAACACATTTATCCTGTATAAGAATGATTCTGTGTTCAGCATTCCTTGTGTGTAGAGAGAGGCCAACCCCCAAATCTGAACTTTGGGTAGCATGAGGCATATGTAAACAAGGTGACCTGGGCTGACCACTCACTCTTACTGGAGAGGCCATAAAAGATGTCTGGCCTTATCTGTGTTGGGTGAATCATGTGGTAAAGCTTACAGGGGTCAAAGAACGCACACACTCAAGCACGCACGCACACACGCGCGCCAGGTCTATGCAAGGAGCCAATGAAGAAGAGCCATGGGACATTTGCATGCCTTTGTCTTAACCAATGATTGTAAAGAGCGGGGCTGCTTAAATAGGTAGCTAGCACAACATGCTAGCGGACAAACTTGTAGCACAATGGCGTGTGATGTTTTTGTCTCCTTGTGGGCCGGCCGCAAGCAATAAACCTTTCTTAAACTTGTTCACTGACTGACTGTGCAATGCTTGATAGATTAATATTTCTGACAAAGGCCTACAACTATTATAAAAATATTTTAAAATCCCAGGTAGGATCGATATTTCAAATTGAGAATCGATCCTTTTGATACAATGCCAGTATCGAAAATATCGATACTTTAGGATCGATCCGCCCATGCTTAAACAGCACTCACTGAAACAAGAAGGTGGAGACTTGAAATAAAAACGTACAAATAAATCTATTGTGTCCAGACAACACTGTTTTCAACAGATTGATTAGATATAATTTGAAATGATTACGTTAGTTGTTTCCACTTGTCCACTGTTGTCGGAGCAAACAGGATCGCCTTAGGTAGGTAACGTTAGCACCAGTGGCGGTGCGTCAATAGTGGGCGAAAGTGTGCCGCCCCCCTTGAAATCTTTAGATGAAAATATGTCGAAAGGCATGTCAAAAAACATTATATACCAAATTATAAAAATAAGAAATGTACCGTGTTTACGTGTTAAATGTGTGTGGGAGACCGTAAGCCCCTGACAACAACCACTTAAATGTGACCAAACATAATATATTGCCATTCGTCATTACTGAGAAAAGCCCCTCCTTCAGGTGAAGGGCGCCGGTAACAGCAAAGTCTATGGAAGCTAGTTAACTTTTCGCTGTCATTTCAGCAGGGACAGCTTTTCATTGGCGGATTGAAAGTTCGATTCTAGTAACCAATTACATGGTTTCCTATCGTTCTTACTTCAACGCGATTGGACTGATTCGGTGAATCAGCGACCTTTAAAATTCCCTTAGTTACCAGAACAAGCATCTACAAGAGCAGCATAGCTAGCAGAAACTTTGGTTTTGTGAATCAGTGGCGGTGCGTCAAAACAAATTCTGTCATTGATTTACAAAAAAAAACTTTCACAAGACGTTAGCTGGAAAAAAAGAGGATAAAGGATCTCGGACCAACATGATTTACAAATCCAGCAGCAGGCTAGTGACCGAGGATGAAGCAGCAGGCTAGTGACCGGGGACGAAGCTACCAGTACAACCAGGGCTTCTCACCTGCTCTTTGTACAAAACGGAGTTGGCTGGCTGGATGTTCAATTAGCTAGTTAACATGTGTAACCAGGTGGAAAGTTACACTTCAGGGAAACTTCAAGGGGAGCTGGTTGATCAGAGTTTGTAGTCACCGAGGACGTTGACTATTGGCAGGGGAGAGTGTAACCAGGTGGAAAGTGGGGCAAGATTCAAATAGTAAGACCGCCTATCAAAGGCTTACATAGCGATCCAATGTCACGCTGGCCCTTTAAGAGACAGGCCTGCAAGTTACCGTTCTACCTGGGAGCGCCACGAGAGGTCAGATGCCGTCAATGCAATGTACAGTGCAAGCAAGGTGGTGCTTAGGCAGAGTTGAAATACGATCATAAAAGTTTATAGAACTAAGAAATAATAGGAAATATAGCTTTGTAACGACATACAAAGCTGTGTAAATCAGGTTGGTGACACGGATGACTCTGGGTGTCAGAGGATAGCTCAGATTAAAGTGGAGGTACTTCTCGTGGAGAGCTAATCATCACTGTTTCGCAAAGAGCGTAAGTCTTGTGAAAAGATAAATAACTAAAAGGATTAAACTCCTGTTTGTGCAAAAGTATTAAACTCCTGTTTGTGCAACATATGTGTAATGATGTTAAAGTATATTTCTTTTTGTTGAATTAAGAGGGGAGAGAACGTGCTTGATAGGCCCTCCGTGTGTATTGTCGAGTTACGAGTAACAGTGGAACATCATCGTAAGTAATTTACTTTCATTTGTCATAAAAGGAGTTTTGTTAATTTAAAAGGATTAATGTTCATGAAACTTTTATGGTTGTGAAATGTTAAGGCAGGTTTTCTACTGAACATAATGGGTTCAACAAGTGCTTGGTGTAAATTGGTATCTGAGATGTGGAGCAGCAAGAGTAACTTGTTTCATTACTTTTGCATGTTTGTTCATTACGGTGAATGTTTAAATTACAATGTGAATAGTGCTCAGGATGCATTAATCCGAACAGGACTGTTAATTGTGAAGAGAGAATTATCATTTATATTTGTGATTGAAATGAAGCAGCTGTGTTGTATGCTGAATATACATGTTATATTTGTGTATGTTTCCTGTAGGAGGCTGCTACCGTTGTCTATGCTGCCATAGAAACTCATTTGTTACATGTTTAAAGCCATCTCTGTAGACCCCGGATGTGGCACAATTAATGCTGCACAATTACGCAGTCTGGAATGAAACAACCCACATTTTATAATTTCAACCTGTGCCCCATCGCTATTATTCATTCACTTTACCGGGCCACAGATTTTTGTGTCAGAAATGGGATTCCATTGCCTACTTGGGGTCGGCGGGCAAGTAGAGTTGGGAAGGGCATAGACAACGGTAGTAGTGAAGAGTAGCTGAGTCCCAGTGCCAAGAGGATCAACGACGTGGAGTGTGGCGCGCCTGGAGAGCCTGCGAGGAAGCAAGGGACCGGTTTCCAGCAACACAGGAGGGTGGCCGCACCGTTGTGGAGTCCGCTGGCAAAGGAGGCCCAAAGAGATTGGTTCCTCAGGTTGGACTGAAGCAACTGTGACTTTTTTATCCGTGTGACATTCAAAGTGGGAACATTGTATCAACATGGACCAGTTCGAGGGTGCGTCTGGTGACGAGGGTGCATCTGGTGACGAGGGTGCGTCTGGTGCTCAGGCTGGACCCAGCCGCAACGCGAACAACGCGGATGCTGTAGATCATGGGGATGGGGGTAATCCAGTTGCCCAACTACAGAGACAAGTTCATGAGCTAGGTCAAAGGCATGACCAAGTTATGTCAACGCTGGCAGGCATGGGTAATGCCAATACCAGATCTTACGTATACATCCCAAGAGAACGTCAAATTGTGCCATTCAGTGGTGACCCAGGTAAAGATGGTCAAACCGTAGACGAATTCATAGACGAAGTTGAACGTGTAATCAGGGGGAGGGGTTTAAACACTGAAGATCAAGTAGATTTCGTTCTTTCTCATTTAAGGAGTTCAGCATTAGATGAAGTAAAGCTGTGTATGGGGGGGCAGACAAAACCACCTCAAGATCTGTTTGCATATCTGAAGGGGGCCTTTAGAGAGAAACGTACCACCCCACAGTTGTTGCATGCCTTTTATGCACGGCGACAGCTCGAGGGGGAAGATTTTCGTGAATATTCCCATGCTCTCTCCCAGTTGCTAAACTCTGCTCTCCAACAGTCCACCAATGTTGTGCCTGACTCGCAGCTCACCCTTAGGGATCAGTTTGTTGAAGGGGTAAGGGATGCCCTCCTGCGTAGGGAGTTGCGCAAGCTTGTCCGAGAGAAGCCTGGGTCCACTCTCTTTGATGTCCGTGAGGAAGCCATGCTGTGGGTGGTGGAAGACAGACCCCGTTGTGCTAGTGTGGCCAGAAATCGGAATATCGCTAGTACAGAGTCTGGGAAAATATCTGAATGTCCAAACCCCAGTAACAGTGCACCAGGTGAGGTAGTTGGGGTTTTGCAAGAGGTAGTAAAACTGATCACTCAGCAGGGTAAAGCCATGGGGGAACTCGCTGCTGCAGTTCGCGAACTTACTGTACAGAAAGCTGGTTCACATGGTAGTAGGAGTGGGCAGTCTAGGTTCAGACCCAAGTATGCAGATGATGGCCAACCCATATGTTTAAGGTGTGAGGAGGTGGGGCATGTAGCCAGACAGTGTCCTGGGCAACGTAATTACAGAGACCATTCCGTTGCCACAACCAGCTCTGTGGTACAAGGAAACGGAGCCCCTCCGTTGCAGTGAGCCGGGCAATGCGAGGGAAGTCAGAAGGCTCCACAGGCAGTTCATTAACCAAAGAGCGTTTCTTAGAGCACGCGGTTGGCAAGTGCCCTGAAGTAGATATTTTCATTGGAGGTGTTCCAGTTAGATGTCTTTTGGATACCGGAAGTAATGTGAGTACCCTAGCAGAAAGCTTTTTTAGAGAAAACCACCATGGGGAAGATAAAGATCTTCACTGCACGGCTAAGTGGCTGAAGATAACTGCAGTCAATAAGTTACCCTTGCCGTACCTGGGATATGTTGAGCTAGATATTCAGGTGCTGGGGTTAACTCTCCCCGAGTGAGGATTCCTAGTAGTTCGTGATGGGGGTGCTGCAGAGTCAGACCCTTCTCCCCCAGGCATAATAGGAATGAATATCGCTCAAAAATGCAGACAGCTTGCACTTACTGAGTTTGACACCACCCTAGGAGGGAAGCTGGACTCTGTGTGGAGGGAAGTCTTCCATCGGGTACAGGGGGCTGAACTGGTCGAAACGACGCTGACCGCTAGAGTAAGTGGTGCACACAAAACACGCGTGCCAGCATCTTCTGTTTCCACAGTCTATGCTAGAGTAAACAAGAGAGCTAGTGACACCAATGCTTGTTAGATGCTAGAGCCCGAGAACATGCCATTGCCAGGTGGGCTGATTCCCCTCCCTACTGTGGTGTCCTTTAGTGGTAGAGTATTTCCAGTACAAGTGGTAAACCTTTCTCAGGACGACGTTTGGCTGCCTCCTAAAATGAGTCTTGGAGTGCTTAGCCACTGTCAGTGTTGTGAGAGTCACCCCTGTGAAGTGACATTCCAGCGTATCTCTGCTGATCACGAAGAAGTGACTGTAGACCAGCATGTCAAATCGGGTCTGATACTGACCCAGAGAACCTATTAAGTAGGTTGCAGATGGGGGTACACCGGAACAGCAAGCGGAACTAGGAGTACTGCTCACAAGATATGCTGATGTGTTTGCACTCCGTGATGAAGACCTGGGGTACACCGATAGAGTGAGACACGAGATCCCGTTGACAGATGATAATCCTGTCTCTCAGCCGTACCGTCGCATACCACCAACGCAGCTTGAAGAGGTTAGGGAGCATATCTCTGAACTGCTCAGAAAGGGTGTCATATGTGAAAGCTCGAGTGCGTATGCTTCGCCTGTTGTGTTGGTACGTAAGGCTGATGGAAGTCTGAGGCTGTGCGTGGATTATAGGAGACTGAATTCTAAGACTAAACGTGACACTTTTCCATTGCCACGTATAGACGAGAGCCTGGATGCATTGGGTGGGGCACAGATCTTCTCAACCATAGACCTTGCTAGCGGATACCACCAAGTGGCGGTCCATGAGAAAGATAGACATAAGACGGCTTTCGTTACACCGTTTGGGCTGTACGAATATCAGCGGATGCCCTTCGGACTGTGCAACGCACCCGCAACTTTTCAACGCCTCATGCATGCCATCATGAGTGACTTAGTATTTCAGGTCGTACTCGTCTACCTGGATGATTTGCTGGTGTACTCGTCCACGTTTCAAGATCATCTAGTGAGACTTATAAAAAGATAAAAAGGCTGAGGGAGACTGGGTTGAAACTGAAAATAGAGAAGTGTCATTTTCTGCAGTCAGAAGTCAAGTTCCTGGGCCATCAGGTTTCGTCGGAGGGGGTGCATACTGACCCAGACAAAATAAGTGTGGTTCAGGAGTGGCCAGTCTCAAATACTCCTAAGGAACTTAGATCATTCTTAGGGTTCTGTAGCTATTATCGGAAATTTATCGAAGGTTTCTCCCAGATAGCTGGGCCACTGCACGATGTAGTAAATGTGTGCTTTAGAGAGAAAAAGCCCTACAAGGGAGCTCAGGTCTATAAAAGCTTGTGGACTCCCAAATGTCAAATTGCCTTTGAACATCTCAAAGACAAACTTACTAGCGCACCAATGTTGGGGTATGCTGATTTCACCCTTCCATTCGTGATAGAGATGGATGCCAGCAGCCTAGGGTTGGGTGCAGTGTTGTACCAGCATCAACAAGGTACAAAGAAAGTGATAGCTTATGCGAGTAGGAGGTTAAGAGGGGCTGAGAGTAACGATCGGAACTATAGCAGCATGAAGCTGGAGCTGTTAGCACTTAAGTGGGCGGTTACGGACAAGTTTCTGAGTTATCTGCTAGGGTCCAAGTGCACCATCATAACTGATAATAACCCCCTCTGTCATCTCACAACTGCCAAGTTGGGTGCTATTGAGCAACGGTGGGCTGCTCAACTCGCCATTTTTGACATAGAGGTTAAATACCGCCCAGGGCGATGCAACAGTGCAGCTGATGCTCTCTCTCGGATGACAGGACCAGAGGGCCGAGAGTTTGAAAGTGAAGATACAGAGTACGATGGTTGTGTGGCAATATGTAACTCACTTAGGACAGGGACAGCTCTGGGACCAGACTTGTTGGCAGTAGGAGTTGGAGGTGGCAAAGTCAGGCAGTTACAAGCATCTTTGGCAAGAGAAAAGGATGTTGGGTGTGAGAATACCCCCACTTTGCCAGGATATTCAAAAATCAAACTTAGTCAGTTTCAAGAGTCTGATCCAGCAATCAGGGTGTTCAGACAGTTCTGGGGTCGTCAGGGAAAACCCACTCACAGAGAGAGAGTAAGTTTGTCCAGACCTGTGAGGTCCCTGTTGAAACAGTGGCGAAAGATCAGAGAAAAGGAAGGTCTGTTATACCGTGTCATCGATGATGTTTATACTGGAGAATGCCACCAGTTGTTGTTGCCCGCCTGTTTGACTGAGCAAGTCCTGAAGAAGGTTCATGATGAAATGGGGCATCAAGGTATAGAGAGAACCCTAGGCCTGTTGAAACAGAGGTGTTTTTGGGGAGGCATGTACAAGGATGCGGAAGAGTGGGTGAAAAGATGTGACCGGTGTGTGCTAGCAAAGATGCCACAATCCAAGATTAGAGCACCCTGGACGTCATTCTTAGCTTCCCGACCACTAGAAGTTGTGGCAGTGGATTTCACTACACTGGAGCCATCCACGGATGGGCGTGAGAATGTACTAGTAGTGACTGATGTGTTCACCAAGTTCAGTCAAGCGTTTCCCACCCGTAACCAGAAGGCAGAGACCACAGCCAAGGTCCTCCTGAGAGAATGGTTCTTGAAATATGGAGTGCCACAACGCTTGCACTCGGATCAGGGCCGAAATTTTGAGAGTGTGGTCATCTCTGAACTCTGCAAATTGTATGGAGTTAAGAAAACTCGCACAACACCATACCACCCTCAAGGGAATCTGCAATGTGAGAGATTCAACAGAACTCTTCATGACCTCTTAAAGTCCCTGCCACCTGAGAAGAAGCGCAGATGGCCAGAATACCTACCTGAACTTGTGTATGCATATAATGTGACCCCACACTCATCTACCGGATACTCACCGTACTATTTGTTGTTTGGATCCCAACCGTATCTGCCTATTGATGCTCTGTTGGGCCAGGAAGAGGCTGCAGACGACCAACTAGACTGGCTACAAGTACATAAGGAACGTCTCAAAGATGCACACGTCCGAGCCAAGGAATATGCTGAAAGGAAGGCTGCGGAGAGAGTACAGCAGCAGGAACAGAGAGTTTATTGCCCAGCGGTAGAGATGGGACAGCATGTGTACCTGCGACATCGACCACTGGGTAGAAACAAGATTCAGGATGCTTGGTCACCAGTAGTTTACAAAGTAGTGGAGGTTCCCCTCAGCAGGAAGGGAAAGTGGAAGGGGAGAGAGTTTTTTCCGGGCCTTCAAGTCAGAAGGGGCTTGGGGATGCTCTGATAGTCGAGCTAGAAACAGATGCCACATACCTACTGAAAGTCGGGTGGGGAGGCCTATTCCTACTCTTAGAGGGAGTAATGAGGGGGGTGCTACGTCTGAAATGCCTTGTCCTTCACCCCGTACCTCTCAGCGGCAAATGCAGGAGTGCATAGTAACCCCAACAGATTGCCTAGGTTGGCTTGCAGTTAAGTGTTCTTTGGTTCTGACGTGCAGTCCCAGGTGTTAGTTGGTATGGTCCTTTACACTTCAGGGAAACTTCAAGGGGAGCTGGTTGATCAGAGTTTGTAGTCACCGAGGACGTTGACTATTGGCAGGGGAGAGTGTAACCAGGTGGAAAGTGGGGCAAGATTCAAATAGTAAGACCGCCTATCAAAGGCTTACATATAGCGATCCAGCGTGACGCTGGCCCTTTAAGAGACAGGCCTGCAAGTTACTGTTCTACCTGGGAGCGCCGCGAGAGGTCAGATGCCGTCAATGCAATGTACAGTGCAAGCAAGGTGGTGCTTAGGCAGAGTTGAAATACGATCATAAAAGTTTATAGAACTAAGAAATAATAGGAAATATAGCTTTGTAACGACATACAAAGCTGTGTAAATCAGGTTGGTGACACGGATGACTCTGGGTGTCAGAGGATAGCTCAGATTAAAGTGGAGGTACTTCTCCTCGTGGAGAGCTAATCATCACTGTTTCGCAAAGAGCGTAAGTCTTGTGAAAAGATAAATAACTAAAAGGATTAAACTCCTGTTTGTGCAAAAGTATTAAACTCCTGTTTGTGCAACATATGTGTTATGATGTTAAAGTATATTTCTTTTTGTTGAATCAAGAGGGGAGAGAACATGCTTGATAGGCCCTCCGTGTGTATTGTTGAGTTACGAGTAACAGTGGAACATCATCGTAAGTAATTTACTTTCATTTGTCATAAAAGGAGTTTTGTTAATTTAAAAGGATTAATGTTCATGTAACTTTTATGGTTGTGAAATGTTAAGGCAGGTTTTCTACTGAACATAATGGGTTCAACAAGTTACCAAATCTCACGCCAAGGTTTTTGGAAAAGTTGGCAGCCCTGATAGTAAAAAACAAACTATATCCTCATGAAGGACTGAAATTCTTTGTGTCTATTCCAATATGTAATGATGGTATTCCATGACACAAATCTGTGTTCTAGAAAGAGTGGTCTGGAGTCGCATAGGTCCCATAATATCAGCTTTAATGCAGCAGTTGGAAATCAACAAGTACAGAGCTCTGGAGTTGTCTACGTTTTCCTACCCGCAACAGAGTTTGGGTTGGTTCACGAAGTCCAACTGACTATGTCCCTGCCCCAGCATATATTATACAGTAAAACAAAAAACACAAGAAGAGGGTTGAGCTTGTTCTCCTGTGCAGCAGGGAGTTGTTCTTGCCTACGCGTCCCACCTGCTCGGGTGCCGTCTCCACCCGGTTTCAAGGTTGTTTCTGAAAATGAAGAGATAGAGACACAAAATACAGCCTTTTCCCCACACTCTGTGGTCGAAACTCGTCTGGATTGTTCCTCTTTCTCCGCCCGCACCCCTGACTCCCCCCGCCCTGTGTGAGACACAATGTTTAAGCCTGAGCAAAGTTCATAAGACAGAACTTTAATAAGCACAATGCATAACTTTAATAAGCACAATATAATCTATACTCACTATCTTGTTATGTTTGTAACTTGAATTTTGTATCGTATTGTCTTGCTCTTCAAAAATACATAGTTGTTTAAAGAAAGTAGTGGTGGTTGTTTTGCCCAGTTTCGAAGTGCTGCTTTCTGTTTATTGCCCCCCCCCCCCCCCCCCCCCCCCCAAAAAAAAGAAAATGCCCTCCCCAGAAAAATTATCACCAGCCGCTACTGGTCAGCACTACAGTTTAGCAAACAAACTATCGTGATTCAACTCAGCTTCAGTTAGCTATAGCTAGCTATCTTGCTGAAAAATAGATCTGGACAAACATGCATCTTGAATTGTAGATTTACATGACAACACTGGTTATTTATTTGAATGAAACACGAACATGAAATAACGTGAGCCCCATTGCCAATAAACTAGACTAAATCATCACACATTCTACCTATGCTCTTGCATTAGCAAGCTAAACTAGTTTACATGCCTACAGTCTAGGCCGCGTTTCCCAGATTCGTTAAGAAGCTCTTAAGCGCTAAGAGCTTCTTACGCCTGGGACACTGGCTGCGAAGCGCCTGGACGCGCCGCGCAGCACCACGATCGGCTACGACTGAGCAAAAGCTGTTCACACCAGACGCGCATTTCTCCTTCTCTCGCGGCGCTTCGCAGCCAGTGTGGTCGGTCCCATTTGATAACATGGGTGCCGAAAGAAAAAAGGCGGCACTTCCAGGCGCGTCGCAGCCGATTGCAGGCAGTGTGTCCCAGGCATAACTGTTGGCGACAAAATCATACTTACAGCTTGCGTTTGTGATGAGCATACGGTTGGAACAGCACCTCTTTTCAGCAACAGCGGCTTATGCCTGGGACACACTGGCTGCGAAGCGCCTGGACGCCCCGCGCAGCGCCACGATCGGCTACGACTGAGCAAAAGCTGTTCACACCAGACGCGCATTTCTCCGCGCCGGTCACCAAGCCTTTCAGCTACTCTGAGCTTTCCTTTATGCTGACGTGGTACATAAACATGGCATTGGCTATATCCCAGCATTGATCCTTACGTTGTCCTTGTCAAATTGGTGCTGGGGGTTAAACAACTCCCTGTGCTTTTCAACTTCGAGAATTCATTTGATGTTGTCAATCTCCTTGAATTTCTCGCTGATTTTCAAAATCGACTTGGGGTTCTCTCGGTAGGCTATGTCTGCACGCGTGTGTGTTGTGTGCAACGCGTGACAACTCGTTTCTCTCAAACAAAAAAAACAACTACGTGCATGCTTGCTCAACAGATCAATCCGTTTATTTTCATTCGTTTTCATCAGGGTAACCGCATGTAAAGGCCGTTCGTTACCAACATTGTGTAGTTAGGTTTTATATAGAGTGAATATTGTACGTAGGCCTCCAAAGTAGGCTAATATTTAAAAAATAATTATTAAGTCTACAACTTTACAAATGTTCACCGTAGTCTACAATTAATGTAGTAAAATCTTAATAACATGGTTTTTTATTCAGATATATTAACTAATATGGTGTATTTTATCATCCTGCAGCCGATTTCGCAAGCGTCTTGCGAAAAAATTTGACCAGCTGCCGAAACGATCGCTGCAGAACGCAGGCAATCGCAGCGCTTCGCAGCCAGTGTGGTCGGTCCCATTTGATAACATGGGCGCTGAAAGAAAAAAGGCAGCGCTTCGCAGCAGATCGCAGCAGATCGCAGCCAGTGTGTCCCAAATCCTTCTTTAAATTGTCCAAGGTTTTCATTCAAAACTGTCCTCCCTGAAATGGTTCGAGCAAATGGGTAATTGAGGGTCGAACTGCACAGGGATCTTCTCATAGACAACAAACATCACAGCCCGTCGAGTGTTTGGTTCCTTAGGAAGACTCTGAAAAGTGTCAGCATTCCCTGTACAGCCTGGAACACTGCATTTACCACCGAAGTCCATTGTCAATATGCTAGAAAAACGTTCTTCTTTGTAATTCTGTGGAAGGTCACAGAGCAGCGGGCAGCAAATTTTGGGGCGTGACAAAGGTACAGACCAGAGCCAAGAAAGGTGGAGCCCCGTTGTGATGTCACAACGGGGGATTTTTCAAAACCGACTGTTTTACAGCTACATTTTTTAATTGTGAGATTTACATAGGAAAGAGCTGTCAATGTATGTCCATTTTACCCACTGAACTGTCGTTATTCAACTGTGACAAGGTAAATTCGGTTCTGCAATCAATGACCCCTTTAAATGATATAATTAGTCATTTATTTAAGCTTTGTATTATATAATTAGTCATGTATTTAGCCATTCAATTATTAAATTATTTATGCATTTATTTTGTTAGTTTTGGCCCCTATAATTCTCCATAGAAAATGAGTTTTCAGTCACAAATTTATTGGCATTCAGGCAACATTTTGTATGGGTTCATCATGGGCACACCAGAAAATATGTGTGTAGTCTAATCACGTATTTGGGGTTGTCTTGAGGCAATAGCCAAATTTCCCACGATACCACAGCCCCTCATGAAACTACATCTTACAAATTAATACTTAGATTGTCACTGTGAACCCAGATAATAGGCAATGATAGAAATACGCTTAACCCTTAACCCTAAAGGAAGATTCTTTTTAGCACCATGGTGGCTTTCTACACTTGCCATCTTGCACACGAACACGGTGCTCGATAAGTCTCAAGCTATTTAAGACTTTGTGGTCAATGTCTATGTTCTGTAGAGCCCTTATCTGCCCTCGACAAAATCTACAATGTGTGCCAAAATGATATCCCCTGACAAGCAATGCTGATCAATTTGATCTACTAAGGCCAGCATGTCATCTCTAACACTACTTATGACTTCCATAATCTCTCGAATCTAGGTGTCCCTGTCTGCCTTCGATCTTGTGCAGCTGCTTTGGTCTGAAGATAACGCCCCTCTCGTTTGCATGTTGGATTGGAAATAAATACAGCACAAAAATAAATGTGGTGTTCGGAAATATGTGGCGTCAGGAAATAAAAGTCTCAGAAAATAAATAAATGTGGCATTAGGAAATAAAAGTCCCATTAAATAAATAAATGTCGTCTTTACAAAAACATCATTTTGAATTAAGTAAATGTATTTATCTATTGATGTAGGTAAATGGATTCAGCTATAAATTATATGATGCTATATTTATAGATTTATTGCCATCTTTTTTTAATTTCAGGGTTTATTTCATAGCCATATTTATTTATGTATTCATCTATTTATTTACCTATCTATTTATTTATTTAAATTTGACTAACACTGCATTCCATACACACCAAGGGGAGAACACTCCTTGTTAAGTATGACATGTTGTGAAATGGAGCTTGGCGTTGGAATGGACTTCCTGTGGGTCAAGAAGGCTGTTGTTTTACAGCCTGTGAGCCACAGTGGGGACTCCCTTTTAACCTGTGCTTCTGTCTATAGAGAAGTTATGATAGCCAACCAGCTCTCGCCATCCAGATTCTGTTCAGAGCTGAGGATTCACGGAATGTCTTTCCCTTCATGGGGCCAGGTTCTAGGAACTGTTTGCTTTAGTGGTGTGCTCTTAGGCAGTCCAAGTATCCAGGCCAGGCCTAACAGCTGTGTGCTCAGGCCGGCCATATGGTGACTGACTGACTGATTAAGCAACAGTCCCTGCCCGAGTCCTTCCCCCCACCACTGGGCTTTATTCTGGCCAAGCTTCCCCCAAGAGGCACACTCATAGGATTCCCCTATTGTACTCTTCTCAAATCCTAATCAGAACCCCTGAAGGTTAAATGGATCTTGCAACAGGTCTCTGCAGAGGCAACTCCCTCCCCCCTCTCCCTCCCTGGAGCCAACTCCCCACTTAAGTGTGTGACCCTCCTTGCGGCTCTGAGAGATACACCTCAAGGGCCTCACCTTTAAAGAGTTAGTAAACATCCATGTTTTTGTTTCACTGTTCAAGCCGGTCCGTCGACTCTGATGTATAGATTCTCTTCTGGCAATGAGGCTGGCTGGTGGGAAAGATACATTTTACTTAAATATATAATAATATTGTACAATATTGATTGTGTCAGAAAAGAGTTACGTTAGCCAGTCTCACACTTGCTGTGTAGATGTTCCTACTCTACGATTCTCTTTTTGCATCCACACACAATTGTATATAGACACAGGAAGCACAGCACAGTAATTTGACTGTCAAAATTGTCAATTTGCACATGTTGTATTGTTTTTGTTAGTTACATATGTAAGTGAACATGACAAACATGTAACAAAAATATGCACATAATTCTTTTCAAGATGACGACAGAATTCAAGCAAAACACAGTCATAGCATGTTCTGACATGCCCTTCTTGATTCATATTGCTGAAGAGTTGCTTTCCTAGCGATCAATTTAGTCATTATGTTTTGTTTTCATCCATTGACACAAGCGCTCACACACTTCCACACACACAAACATGCATTTTCACCCTTCACCCATGCAAATTCTCTTTCACTTTGTCAAGCACATCTAATTGCAATACTCCTGTGTAACATCTGTTTTATCTGCAAAAGGTTGAATCTCCCCCACTGTGTGTTGTCCTATGCTAAAGGAACCTGGGGACTGGGTGCACCTGTAGCTCACAGTCTCAGGTGAGGGAGTTGTCAATCTCCATGGTAAACCCTGGGAGACTTACAAAGTGGGAATTTATTTGCTGCGATATTTAGGGAAACGGCTGTTGATGTTGTTGTTGCCATCCAACCTCTCTGGGGGGGAAAAAAGAGTCTAAAATCTTCAGAATGTGGAACATACGAGTGCAGCAAATATAATGGTTTTATTGAGTAGGGGTGTATCTGGAACCCTCGGATTATGCATTTGATTTATCAGTGCAACTTGATTTAATTCCGGTTCTATTTATCTATTTATTTTTACATGCAATTTTGTTGTCTGGTTTGCATATACATTTTTTGGGGAAAAGACGAAAGAGGGATTAACTCAGTTAATGTACTTAACCACATGTCTGCTTCTCTAAAAGCTGCCTCCAGTTCTCTCCCAACTATCACATATGGTAGTAATCTGAGTTTAAACCTGCCAGACCTTATATATTTCCGCTGGCTTAAGTGTTGAAATGTGTCACAGGCAGACAGCGTTCGTAAATTAAAAGCACAGAGCTCATCTGTTATTATCATTACATTTACAAAAGATTATTAATGACAATGTTATCAAAGAACTGTATACTTTCTACAAACAGTGCAATGTGTGCAACACATGACGTCATTGTATTAGGTTAATAATGAACTGGAATTAAAGGTATAATAGATAAAGTTTTTGATATACTAATACTGTAATTCTATATATACTCATTTCAGCAAAAGGTTGGATGATAGTCTGAGAGTTTAGCAACACAAACAGCTCAGTGTAAGAGGACCGGCCCGTTACTTTCCAGCCAATTATGTTCCAGCAATGCGGTTCCAGCCAATCACCTTCGGTCAGAAGGGTCTTCTTCCTTGGTTGATTTCGTGAAATCAACCAAGCTGGAGGAAAGTGCGACAGTTCAGACAAATATCAGACACGCTGTTTCTCATATTTTAATTTAATTGGGTGTGCTTTGCCTTCGGCAAGGGCACAACCTTTGTTCTCTCACATATATCTTATTGGGTGTGCTTTGCATTCGGCAAGGGCACAACCTTTGTTCTCTCACATATATCTTCTTCTTATTATTTTCCCACCCCTAAAACTCAGTCAATATTTGGCCTACATAGACAACCTAGGTGTCAAACGTTTCGTCTTGGTCTCGATTGCGTTGCTTCTATTGGGATTTACGTTCCGTTGCACAGTTTAGGAGGTTACAAAGTTTTTGTGGCAAAAAGTGTCTTCTGTCAACGAAGGGTAGCAGTGCTAGCCTACGTCACTACGTCAGCACACGTTAGCAACGACGCATGGATACAACGTGATAGAGACGTTCTAGCACGCAAATTGGAGCTTGGATTATGAGTGAAAAATGCCAACCCCCCAAATTACCAACCATTGGGTTTTGTTGAGAAAGCAATTTTGAGTGGAACTGCCATCTCGGATTTTTTATTTAGGTTGTGAAAGTCTTTGTAATTTGAGCGAGTGCGGGTCGCCCGTGAGACTGCCTAGGCGGCAGCCATGCAAGCGTCATAGTAGTTTAGTATTTTCGTATTTTTATAGTTCGGTCAATTCTACACCACAAAACAGAAGGAGGGCAATGTTATGACGATATGACTATTGTGAAGACAGCCAGATGGTGAGATTTTAATGTAGGTTGCTGTCAAAACTTTGATTGGTTTGCTACGTGAGAGCCCCGTCAGCCTCCGTTGACGATTGCGTCAGCTGTTGTCGATCTTTGATGAGTATTTTCTTAATTTCGTACCAGGGTCAATTCTACATCAAAAATCAGAAGGAGGGCAGTCTTATAAAGATATGGCGATTGCGAAGACAGCCAGCGCGTCAGCATATTTTGTGATTTGTGTAAAACTTGGAATTTGAGTGACACCACGGCTTGTTTTGACGTTAGCCTCAGTCAGACTCGGCTCACCCACTGGCAGTGTGTAGTACTGTCTTCAATGCCACAGCTAAACTTTATGTCAAAAGAAATGTTCTCATTTCCGGCGCTTTCAAACAATCAGTGAAATGTGGAGCAACAGCAGCTAGCTTGCCTCTAGCAAACTTATTTTGAATTAGCCATTTCCCCCTACATTAATGTCAAACTTATTTACGTTTTGGGGGGCATATTTTCAGTTAGCAGACGGTACTGTTTGAATCGCGATTCCATACTGCCAGTGACAACGTTGTTACAGTAGCTTGTTTCAAAGGGGGTTTGCAGCTGTTTCAAAGGGTGTTCTTAATGAAATATGCAATATGAGTAGGCTAAATGCTTGAAAATATCACTAGAAGGGAAAAATTTACAACCGACGCAAGCGAGCACACCCTACAATTTCCCCAGAAATTGTACCCTCTCTAGTTAATCATGCTATAACTATGGCACCTTTAAGCTTTCATTGACACACCCTCGGTATTGTTGTGGCCATAGAGTTCAAACATGTTTCAGCCCTTCTTTAGTGTTGTCCATCCATCATCTTCCGCTTTTCCGGGGGTCGGGTCGCGGGGGCAGCAACCTAAGCAGGGAGGCCCAGACTTCCCTCTCCCCGGCCACTTCCACCAGCTTCCTGGGGGACCCCGAGGCGTTCCCAGGCCAGCCGAGAGACATAGTCCCTCCAGCGTGTCCTGGGTCTTCCCCGGGGCCTCTTCCCTCAATCAAGGCTTTAGTGTTGTAATGCTCTTAAATGTTAGACAAATATCTATATAAAGCATACACTGGTTATCATTCAAATGAAATATGATTTCTTTTAAATGAATTCTTTATGTACTTTTTGAATTAAATGTGTTTGAGCCCCCTCTTGTGGTTTTGTGGTCTTGTGGTCTGAAAACTATAAACCCTATTTTAAATGCTAGCTACAGTATTATGCAAACTCTCATTGTGTGTAAACAATAATTTGGACAGTAAAAGTGGTTATTTCCGACCCATAACAATAATAATAGCTACTGTGGAAAACAAGATAAGTTTACTTTTTGATTATTCTCCCTGAAAGACTCTTCATCTTCAGGAACATGTGTTTCATATATTATAATTCCACTCCAAATTCTTAGGCCAAAATATAATTGCAGATTCCTAGTGCAGAAATTAACTTTCCATGCCAAATATGAGAATATTTATAGGAACTCTGCGTAATTACAAAAATGCTAAAATCTATCCAAGTGATTATCAAACGGAATTATAAACATGCTGTTTTTGTTTATATTGTCAGAGCAGCTGACCTGAGACTGAACTGTATGACCTTCTCCTTCAGGGCTCAACTGAGGACATTACCCAGTGTACATGTAGGCCTTTGATAATCTCTTAGACAGGAAACTGTGAAGCCAGCCACAGGTGATAAAGCTTATTTGTGTCTGCTTACAAGGGGAAACAATTCATTATCCATTCCTCCGAGAAGCCAGACTGCTGCAGGGAACCTAATAATGGGAGACCTCATCTTCAGTCACCTCTTTACTGATGAGCTCACACCTTGCTACTTGAGAGGCCGTTGCAGTGCTGAAGGATTCCATCAGATTTGAGTTTCTCCTCAGCTCAAACCAGGTAATGCTGTCAGCCATTCCTTTGAATCCTTTCTAATGCAGCAGTTGGGAACTAAGAAAGGTATCGTGATGAGTTATCGTTTAATATCAGGGTGTGCTGTTAGTATATGGAGGGGTTTTATTTACTTTAATTCTACAATACATCACCTGTTTACGTGAGCATCACATGTTTTAGGATTAGGCTCTGTTTGATCAGCTTATTTGATAGTGAAGAAACTTCCTTTCCTCTTTGTTGCACAGAGTGACACAGTTTATAGTATTTGTTAGATCCATATTATTTTATGTAATAAGTGTACAGAGGTCAAGAAAAGGAAACATTTCAGTAATTATCTTGACTAAATGTCTGTCTTTGGCTGTTACAGGTTGTGGCCTGTAGAGGGGGTTGTTTGATATGTTATGTGAGAGTCAGGTGGCGGAGCGGTTAGGGAATCGGCTAGTAATCTGAAGGTTGCCAGTTCGATTCCCGGCTGTGCCAACATGACGTTGTGTCCTTGGGCAAGGCACTTCACCCTACTTGCCTCAGGGGAATGTCCCTGTACTTACTGTAAGTCGCTCTGGATAAGAGCGTCTGCTAAATGACCAAATGTAAATGTGAGACTGAACAAAATCAAGTTCATTACCCACATCATTGATAAATGTGTGGATTCTATATTCCAACACAAAGGTTTTAAGTACAATTATTAGTCAATGGTCCTCTCATTAGTTGTAATGCAGTTAGCTGAGCCTCCTAGTAAGGGTTCGGTTTGAGCACATTTTACCAAAGAAAAAATGTACAGGTGCACATTTTCCACCAGGCACATATTCTCTGGGTAGGTGAGGTTAGTCCATCCAGTATTTCTCTATTTATCTCGTCTCTTCCATGGCTTTCTATGCATTCGTAGTGCCTGTCTTTCAGACATTGCTTTGCTTCTCTGCCTCTCACAGCCACATTTAGAGGCCCCATGCTTTCTGTTCCAGACACTCAGTCCTATCTCACGGGGTGAGTGCTGCCCTCTCTGCTCTCTCAGCTTGCACGGCTGTTCTGAGCCTTGTTTGGGGCCATGGTGTGGCAAAGTAGATTTACCTTCAATAACCATTTATTAAATCTCCGTCCATTAGACTCTGAAGCTTCCAAGAGCTGACCGCATTAAGCCCGATTATGGGATGCCAGACAGAGCAAAAGGGTCTATGTGTCCAAGTGTGTCATTGAGTGATTTATATCCCCTGCTGGTGACCGTATCTTGTCAGTTGTCAGTGAATCGCGGAGAGGCCAAAGGAAAGCTACGATCCTCACCCACAGCGGAACTTTTCAACAACACACTCCAAACTTTTCAACAAGAGGCTGTACAGTACAGAGGCTCTAACTGGACGTTGTGTCATTTGTAGTAGCTGTTACTGCTGACCACTGGTCTGCACACGGACAATCTCCCTTGCGCTGACACGCTGATGTGAGGAAACCCTAGAGACTTGGACTTGAACATGGAGAGCATGAGGACAGGGGGGAAACCAGCAAGCGGCTCCTTTAAGCGGGGCTCCATCAAGCGCTCTGTGTCCGGCTCCCAGAAGGTAAGAGGAAGCCTAGCTTGTTGAGATACATGTGCACCAGAGCTTCACATTCAACAGGTGACCCTGTGAGATTAACGGAGTCAGTTTGAGATGTTGAAGAATAGTTATTACAATTCACCTTTTTATTTAATACTTTTCTGCCATTCTTATCCCTTCTAGCATCTTTCTTGTGGAGATGGTTGTTGTATCATGCAATACTGTGCACACCACATTTAAAACTGGAACTGAATGGAAAATTAAATGTTTGTGCAAAGAAGTTCCAGTGACAGAGTCTACCAATAGTGTTGGTGTTAGATAGCCCCATGAGACTTATTACCAACCTTACAAACAGAGTCAACCCATTATTGGGTGTCATAGCTAGTGAGGGTATGGGAGCAAAGCAAGGCAGAGTGGGCAGGGAAGTGTGTAAGAACGGCACATGTCAAACTGGAGCTCAGAAACATGTTTGCTTGCCCTCTCAGCCCAGAATGACCAAGAGCTGTCTCAATGGAATCAATGCAAGAGCCATTCTGTCCAGTACTGTAGAGTAATCCCTTATAATGGCCCAGTATGGGTACCATCCAGCAGCTGTGCCAGATTAGGGATCTTTATTCTTTCTAATGTCTGCTTTCATGTGATTAACATACTCTTACTAAATATGTCATTTGAAAGCAAGCAAGAACGAGTAACTATTTAAGGCATCACAGATGCTTCAGTTCTATAATTTGTATCAGGAGAAAAGGGATCAGGCCACTAGTCCCTAAAAGATATGGGGCAAATTGGAAATTGAGGATTTTGAAGATGATGACGATTCAGAGACCATTTCAGCAGCCCAACATTAATACAGAGTTGGGAAACTGCAGGACTTTTATAATGGGTCTGGGCTTTTACACATGACATAATATTGAAATAAACAGACTAGGGCTCGTTGCTTCTAAATGGGAAGTATTAAGCATTATATTATGGGATTAAGTAGAGTCCATTTGTGTTCATATTCTTAGTCATAATTCTATTGTAACATGTAGCCTGTTTCTGTGACAGAAAAAGTAATTGACATCAGGAGTTTACTTGAAATATTGAGTTATTCCATTTCCATTATCTATTCCTCGATGAAGAAAAGGCTGATGCAATTAATTTATTTTAACAAAATAGAGGACAAAAGAAGAAATTACTAAACTGCAAATCATTTTTGCACATTGACATGTAACCTCTCATCCAGGATTTAATTTGATAAAACATTGTCTGAGCTGCAGGATTTACACTGGGTTGTTATGACATTCAGATTAATAATGATCTCATAAACTGGAGGTTCATCAGAAACAACTTTTTACAGAAAGATCAACGCATATAAGTAGCACAAATACGAATCAGGCTTTGACAATGAATTAGGATGTGAATATGATTGAAGCAACAAAAACTATTATTATGAATTGTATATTATGCATATTGTAGGGAATATGACGTATCACACTGCATGTCTCATGCTGACTTATTTGGTCAAATGATGGATGTTTGTGTTCAAGGAAACAAACAAGGAACAACTAGAGGACAAATCAATCTATTGATTGCCAGCTCACATACAGTTGCAATAATAATACAGCCTGCAATAGATGAATTCAGTCAAAATAGTCAATTCTGTCAATTGTTCATTAGTGAAAACAAGTTTATAGTTGAGTCTGGAGTGCTAAGTTTAGTGCATTTAGGTCATCAATTAGGTGTGCGTTGGTAATACAACTGTCTCAAATACAAGTGTTCTACATTGTGTAGAAATCTGAAGCAGCATGCCTAAACGTTCATACACGTTAGCTTTCAAACAGAAAGCTGTGCAGAAAGTTATGTACATGTGTAATAAATACTGGGGTTGAATTTAACCAATTAAATAATCGTTTTCAGATTTTTTTGGTGTGGCGTTTATTCGAGGGCGGCGTTTATTACACAACGTTCATTTTTGGGGCGGCGTTTATTCGAGGGCGGCGTTTATTCGAAGAAACACGGTAGTGTATTTCTTCAATTAAACGCTGCGGCGTTTATTACACAATGTTCATTTTTGGTGCTGCGTTTATTCGAGGGCGGCGTTTAATTAGTTAAGAGAGATTAGGGGAATTGTAGCTGCAGTGCGGCGATAGACAAACAAAGAATAGACAAGACACGGGTTAGGTCAAACAAAGCCTAGTGTGAAATTGAAGCCGCGCGTTTAGTCTGGAGAACAAGTGCGACCTCCTTGTCGATTCTTTGTTTGTCTATGAGTGCGGCATTTCCCTTTCTCATTGGCTATCAATTAGGTGTGCGTGGGTAGTACTTTAACTGTCTCAAAATCAAGTGTTCTACAATGTGTAGAAATCTGAAGCAGCATGCAGAAACGTTACACTTTAGCTTTCAAACAGAAAGCTGTGCAGAAAGTACTCACCAGCAGCAACTGATCTGTAGCACGCAACATGGGGTTGATGAAAAGCGAATTCGTTAGTGGCAACGTCAGCTAGCTATTTTCTTGGTGCAGCGTTTAATCGAGGGCGGCGTTTATTACACAATGTTCATGTTTTGGTGCAGCGTTTATTCGAGGGCGGCGTTTATTTGAGGGCGGCATTTAATCGAAGAAATACGGTAAATAAAGACACACTAGTGTTAAAACACATCTTATGACTGCCTCCAATCATATGACTAATAAGAGGCATGTTGTACTCATGTGATGGCTAACTGGATTTTCAGACTCAATGGAGAACAATGAGTGCCTTTACAAACAGATAGAGAAAAACGGTTATTTTCAAAAGGTTAAATACAATTAATTAACTTAGCAGACTAACGTTCTCTTACAGTATGTTTCTTATGTATTTTTTGCGACATTTTGAAAAGCAATAAACTCTTCCTTGCTAGCTACCCTGAGAATGATTGAGGGAGGGGAATCAGATGCAACATTCTTCAGCATTAAAGAAATCTCTGGGTTTCCCCTCTGTCACATAGCATTAAGCTCTGACTCTGGGCATTCCATTCATCCCAACAGCTCAGCAATTAGTAGCTTTTATCTTCACCCTTGGTGACATCACATTCCACACAGGTCCCCCCAATCAATTCTGATCCATTTCACTTTCATTGTTGTCTGGCTGTTCTTTTGCTTAATGCCAGAATGTGGAACCCAGTTTTAATATGTTTAATACATGATTGCACATGTCTGCCACAGCACATTCCTTGTTACCATGAAGACTAGAATAAATAATTATTGATTATCTGAAAGATCTGTATCAAAAATATTTAACATTTGTATTATATTTTTGCAGAAAACCCTTAACAGATTGAAAGAGATACACATCACTCGAGTCTATGTTGCCACACAGGCAGCTGGCCAGCCCCAGCAGTTTCTTGAGCTCTGAAACAAAGATGACACCAAGCTGTGGGTCAGCAGGCAAAGTCTGCTGATTCCATGTGAAATAGTTTGGGGTACAACATACACCTATAAACAGCTATATTATGCTGTCTTCAAAACACTGAAATATTAGAAACATTTCTCATTATTACAATTGTAGGAAGAGTGAGAAAACAGTTTCAAAAGTAATCTATGTCTCAAGATTTAGATTTTTATTTTTACCATATATGACTGTCAACCCAAGCAGACAGAGTTTACCTGAATCAAATGTAAATGTATTTGAGAGCTTCATACATTTTCCTTTTATTTATCTGTTTTCTACGTATTTGGAAGTATACTAACAAATACATATTTTGTATATTCACACTCTAATTGACTTTGAACGTACAACATGTATGTATATTTGTACTTTGTAAGTGTACTTTAAGTATATATTTTTTTGCTTGGTAAGTGTGGCAAAAAATGTATAAGATAATCTATTATTGTCCAGTATATCTTGACAATCCTAATGCTGAACATGCAGTTTTAATTTGCAACTTGTACAATTGTCTTTTGTATCTAACGTAACAAATTAATGCTGTTTATTGTTGTCAAGCTTGCCATAAATTCTATTAATTTGCAGAGTTTGGTCGAATCCCAACCCAAACCCAATCCAATTCTATTTCTTGCAGGTTTTACTAAGTGTTCAATGGGCCCTTTAATAAGACTGCTGGTTGCTGACAAGATTTTGGTTTTAATTGGTGTGGATAATGAGTTTAAGTAAGCTAAAATAGATGCGTCATAATGGACAAACTTCTCTGGAAGTGCTCTTTGTTTTCTACAGCTGTAATTAACAGCAGTCCATGTGTGTGGGTGAGAAAGAGGGGGAAGGGAGATCCTAGCTTTCTTCCTCCCAGGCAGGCAGACAGACAGACAGACAAGCAGGCAGGCAGGCAACCAACCCTGTCTTTCTTACCTCGACTTATAGACAGGCTTAAACTGTTCCAACCATAAAAGGAGTGTTCTGAAAGGAAATTTGAACAGTGCAGATTCCTTAATTTTGTGTGTGTGTGCGTAATTCTAAAATCCTTTCTCTACATGCGTTCACTTTCATGTAGGAAAAGAATGCCCAAGAGAGTTCACTAGTAGCAGGAAAAGATGGAGAATTGCAAATCAACATTAACATAAGGTGTTACTAAGGTAGTCCTACTTCCAAGTGTTAATGTTTTTTTTCAACCAAAGTCTGTGAGGAAATAGATTCAAGATATTAATAGCAATTAGCATTAAATGACCTTGCCCCTAACTGAAGACAAGTCATGTCTTAAAAAGGACCCTTTCAAAAGAATGCCTCGATCCAATACTCCCAATTATGCAAATTAAGATTAAATCAAAGTGGTTTGAGGGGGTGGACATTTTCAGATTAAAAGTTAGGGATCGCCTCCTGTCTGCCTCTCCTCCTGAACCAGACTACATGTCCAGGAATGGGACACTCTTATCATATCTCCATCCCAATCTTCCTACACAAGAAATATCCTCACTGGGAAGTGAAAAGGGGTTTCAACAAGTTGGAGATTAGGGGATGGCGATTTATAGTCGATTTATTGTGCCTTGTTTTAGCAAGGGATGAAAAAACCCTGTGGGCAAGAAGAGAGGGGTCATGGGACTTCCAAAAGGATTACCTTGAACTGGAGTCATGAGACTTAGCCAAACAAAGAGCCTGCTCACATGCTCATCATATGAACGGCCCCTCATAAAGTGATGGAGGTTCATGTCCTGTGGGATTCAGTGAGACCAGCAGACTGTGAAAGAGCACCAGTAGGGCAGCGCCAAAAGAAAGAACCAGCCATAGAGTCTGACTGAGCATGCAGACTTTAAACTTTTCTTTGACCCACCCTGGTTCACAATCCTTTAGTCCTCAGAAGAAAGACTTTCTGGGGGTCATGGAAGACCACGTACACTGTAAGCGGATCTACATTTCTCAAAAGCTACATATGGCAGTGAATGGTAGGATAGATCTACGTCCTTTGTCATTGATGATTTTGGACTATGTTGAAGTTAGGGTTTGAACAATGTATCACGTTTTAAATAGAGACCATTCACAGCAGTTTGACGATAGGCAATGGATTTTTCTCAATAAGACTTTTTATTATTGTTTTGTACTATTTCTACTGATCACATCTTTCTCAAGAAGGGTAAGAATGTAAGAAGTCCCATGAATACTGTTTTGTTGAAATTGTATATTGCATGACATATTATTATTGATATCAAATTATTCAGTATGGTAGTCTGAAAAATTATGTTGTCTAGCTGTTACCAGTTACATTATGAGACAAACTAGAATTCATGATTTCTATTGTATTTTCTTTATCAAACTAAAATGGATAAATTCTTACAATTGTGGACTTGTAGTGGATCCAAATATTTTGAAAGCATGACACATGCTGTCTCCTTTGAATGTACATTGTGATTAATAATAATCTCAAAACATTTAATTAGGAATACACCATCAACTTGCCCAGACAGACACTGCTGTGAACCCATACTATATTTTTCCCAGCACTGGAGCTAGATCACTCAACAATTAAAGCAGAACTTGATATATCTAGTGGGAATGCTACTTTTGTTTGAACATTTTCATTGTCTCTTTCTCAGAATCGAACAGAAGAACAATGACAACTCACAGCAGACCTATTATTCAATTTGCCATGCACTAATAACTCCAAGCATAACAAGACATGCTCTGGATGAAACCAATACGTGTATCTTAAAACCTTAACCCTCTTTTTTTCATTGGAGCTCAATCTACCCTTTCAAACCATTCAACAATCACTTAGTTTAATAATAAACTTAAGTCTTAATCATGGCACATTTTGTACCATGTTGATTTAAATGCTCATGTCTCACCTTTTGGTCAGGATTAAAATAAATGTAATGTTTAAGATTTTGTTTAAGAACATTTCTGACAAAAAATGCACTTTTGTGTTAATAAGAATTGCCCAAATGTGTCTGCTGGTTCAACAGTTTCAAACATCCTCCAGCATAAAGACAGGAAGGACCCAGGCCCTTCTAGTAGAAATTATTATATTGAGTGGCGGGGCTAATTTCCTTTTTTTTTTTTTTTTTTTAACCTTTGTAGGCACATAAAGGTTGGATAGAGAGGACCTTCCAGAAAAGAGAATGTATTCACAAATTTCCGAGCAAAGACCCAGCCCGGTAAGCTAATCTACATACACTTCACGTACAGTAATTGTACCCATTGTGATGCATGGTCTTTTGAGTAAACAACAATAGGTTGAGAGAAACAAAGACAGCTTTGAAGATATACATCACTCATGAAGACGAGTCTGCCTGCTCCTTATAAAGGCCTCTCTGTCACATAACACAGACACAGACAAGCAAAGAGCTGCCAGAAAGAACAGGTCTGTGTGCATACAGGCACGTATCTACCAGAGATGGCTACTGACATTAAAGAGCCCCGCCACAATCTGGGTAACAAGGACAGGAGACAGCGTCCGCAAATGAGCCAAAAATGATTCTCTGATCTTCATTCACAGCTAGTTCGCCAGGAATTAGCAAACCATAGAACACTTTACAGCAGGCACACAGATTTACTAACAAAAGAACATTACATAAACCCACTTTTCTCTAGCTTCTGCATTGATAATGACCTGTTAGACATCATTAGCACATAACCTAACAGGAAATAAGTCAAACATTGTAGGCAAGCCTAACTTCAAATTATTTGGGGGGGATAACAGAGGAAATACCTTGTAATCTTTCATACTGATTCCTTAGAACATCATGTGCTGTATCTTCCACCTAGATGTGCCTGTGGTCAGCTAACGACCCAGCACGTGGCCATCCCCCCTGGTGCTATCACCAACAAGCCCTTGGGGGAGAACCACCAGTTGGTACAGATCGATGCTCCCCAGGAAAGGTGGTCTGTGCTCAAACACACCCAGATCTCTGCCACCGATGCCTTCGGCACCATTGAGTTCCAGGGTGGTGGCTTCGTCAACAAAGCAATGGTACACCTAACATCTAACTACTGTCATACATGCCCCTAGGGTTCACAGATGCTGAGTTGACTGGTTCTCCTTTTCCTTCTCCAGTATATCCGAGTGTCTAATGACACCAAGCCTGACAACCTGTTACACCTGATGGTGAAGGACTGGCAGCTGGAACTTCCCACCTTGCTCATATCAGTCCATGGAGGCCTCCAAAACTTTGACTTGCCACCCAAACTTAAGCAGGTGTTTGGGAAGGGACTGATCAAAGCTGCAGTCACCACGGGAGCCTGGATCTTCACCGGTGGAATAAGCACTGGTGAGTGCCAGTCTAGCAGGACTGCCAGACAAGTACTGCGGACTCACTTCTGAAGCCAGTGGCAAACCAATTTGATATTGTTATGGCAATTACTCTAAGCTGTCATCTATTCTACCACTTTCATAGAGAAACATTTACATTTAGTCATTTAGCAGACGCTCTTATCCAGAGCGACTTACAGTAAGTACAGGGACATTCCCCTTGAGGCAAGTAGGGTGAAGTGCCTTGCCCAAGGACACAACGTCAGTTGGCATGACCGGGAATCGAACTAGCAACCTTCTGATTACTAGCCCGACTCCCTCACCGCTCAGCCACCTGACTCCCCGAAACATGGCTTACACAGTGCCAGAGGACACATATTAATCTGCTGCCGTAGTCAATACTCATGAGAGCTTTTACTGGGATGAACTGACTGCAAAATATGACTATGAGAAGTTTACGAGTACAACCAAGTATGAGCATATGGAAAAAAACAGTGTACAGTGCCACCTTTGCATGTGTGAACAGGGTTGTCTCTAAATGGAATACTTTATTATCCCTTATCTGCTTGAGACATATTCAAAAGCCAAGTTGCGTCTTCTGTCTCTCTTTCTAATTAAGTTTAAGCAAATACTTTAAGCACATTTTTACCCAAACATTGATAGGTATGGGAATCTCTCACCAAACTTTTGATAAAACTTGAGAGCCCTGCCCGCACATGACATGCAGACGCAGAAGTATTAACCAGGATTTAGTGTTTATGTCCAATTTGATAGCAAAACTAGGATTACTAATCCTGCTGTCTTCGACTCCTGTCTTCTCAGGGGTAATCCGCCATGTGGGGGATGCACTGAAGGATCACTCCTCCAAGTCCAGAGGGAAGGTGTGTGCCATAGGGATTGCTCCATGGGGGATTGTTGAGAACAAAGAGGACCTTATAGGGAGAGATGTGAGTACAACGTGATTCTGTTTTATTTGTGCAGCATTTCCCAGAAAGACTCATTCAATTAGTCTGTCCCATGTGCTACTTATACTTTCTCAGAATGACACTTTGTGGTTCTGTTAATTTCAGGTGACCAGACCCTACCAAACCATGTCCAACCCTCTAAGCAAGCTGTCTGTGCTTAACAACAGCCACTCCCATTTCATCCTGTCAGACAATGGCACATGTGGGAAGTACGGAGCTGAAGTTAAACTCCGCCGGCAGCTGGAGAAGCACATCTCCCTGCAGAAGATCAATACCCGTAAGTCAGGAAAACATTTAATGACAACATTTCGTAAAATTGATTCCCTCAGCAGTTGGAACCATAGTCCTGCTGAGCTCCCTGTTGTCGTACAGTACTAATGGACTGATGGATGGAGAGTGTTTCTGTGACCTGTGGGTTTCCCTTTGTCATCCTATGCCTGAAGCTCGTTATAAGGCAGGGACAGCAAAGGGATGCTCAGCTGTCACCACTGACCTCCCCCACACAAAGACTGCATATGCTGGGAACTGTCATGTAGATGGAACTGGGACACATTTCATGTTGCCCATCCATATGATCCACCTTGAGTCAAAATGATTACTGAGTAAATGTTTCATGGTGTGTTTCAGGCCTGGGTCAGGGAGTCCCTGTGGTGTGTCTGATAGTAGAAGGGGGTCCCAATGTCATCTCCATAGCCCTGGAGAGCCTGAGGGACGACCCCCCCGTCCCTGTGGTGGTGTGTGATGGCAGCGGGCGTGCCGCAGATATCATGTCCTTCGCACACAAATTCACAGAGGAAGGGGGGTGAGACAATATCAACTGTGGCATCCACTACTCAACACTGTTATTAGTTTCTGGCACACACCGAGAATAATGGCCTACTGGTTTTTCATTGAACCCTGTATTGTTTTTTTTCTAGACTGATCAATGAGGATGTGAGGGACCAGCTCTTGGTGACCATTCAAAAAACATTTAACTACAGCAAGAGTCAGTCCCAGCAAATCCAACTGCTGATCATGGAGTGTATGAAGAAGAAGGAACTGGTGAGTAGAAGAATAACTAAAGGATGTACAGTATACAAACAGATACCATCAATAAGAAGTATTCAACTTGAATACTTACAAATGTCAAATAAAAATATGATATGCAAGTAATGTATTTAAGTTGGTATAAGTGTTAATAAACTATTCTTGGTAAAGCATACATGTCATTCATTCTTCCACTCATCTGTCTTCCTCCATCATGTACTATGTGAATCAATACTACACCCCCCCCCCCCCCCCATCAACCTCCCTCAATTGTAACAGGCTGGTCATGTGTGTCTTATCCCAGTCCTAGCTGTCCAGAGCCTTGCAGTAGCTTCATCCCAGAATGCATCCCATCATCACTAGGCCTAATGTGAGGATCAAAGACAGCAATGGATGGATACTTAAAACACAGACAGATGTTTAATCAGGTATAGAGATGCTCTGGAGAGAAGCAGCAACCTTGTAAGTGTCTTCACAGTTAGCAGATTACACCTTCAAAGGGTCTCTCAGAGCACTCGCTGGACAGCCTAATAGGTCAACAGCAGCACTATTTATGCGACCACAGCAGATTTCTGGGTGGGTAAGTGATGTGATTAGTAGTTTGTAATACCCGGAGGAGATAATCTGCAGACTCCATACATCTGGGCTGTGGAGATCAGTGCACTCAGCCACCTGTTAAAGCGCCTCTCTCACTCCATTCCTCCACAGGACACAGATGGAGGAGAGGATCCATCTCTTTAATCCTCCGCCAGGTCTCTCTCCTCATGCTAATTCTCCCCGTGCTTTTCAGTGCCCAAAGTGATATCATTCCACCAGAATGTCTGAATTTCTCGTGAATTAGACAGCCTAGTGCCCGGAGAGAATTCAGCTCTGATAAGTAAATATTTGATTCATAACCCAAGGCCGATTTCAATGACCTAGATGACTGCTGTTATGCTGTTCAAACCAAATGGTAGAGGCAGATCTTTGTTAGGTTTCAGGGCTGTGTGTGGTTATCTAAGAGGCCTTAAACTGTTCTTTTACTAATCTGCAGGTGTTTCAGTGTCACAATCATAATCCCACGGGCTGAGCTAAATGCATTCCATGTGAACAGTAGAGACAGACAAATGCAGGCTCAATTCAGAGACTAAATTGCTCTCCCCAGAGTCCATCCACAACGTGGCATCTAATCTAAACTCAATAACAGGCTTCATGAATAGACAAGTCTCACTATTTGGAAAAAATATAGCCCAAAGTTTAACAAGTTCTTTCCTCAAAGAGGCCCACAAGGTTTGAATCTTACAGCCCTGCACTGACGCACTCACACTTATTATCAACGCATCCCGAGACCAACTCTGGGAGATATTTGGCCTGTGGCCATATATTCAGCCAACCTAATCCCATTTACCATGGCTGAACATGTGACAAGCCCCACAGGCTAATTCTATTTGACGTAGTCTTGTAGCAACAAAGCTAACATTATCAATCATATTAGCCAGAGCCTGATTACACTAGGTAGAAGCAAAGTATGAAGTCTTTGGAGAATTACATTCTTTCCAAGCATGGAATCCTACCCACATGGCTCTTGTCGTACTGTATCATAAACCTTTACCTCATTTTATTTCCCTGAGATGCATACATCCCTCTTTTTTCTCTTCCTCCATCAGAATCTGAATCTGAATTCGGTTTATTCACCATGTATGTTATACAAACACGGAATTTACTGTGGCAGGGAGGTGCAAAACACTAAACATATATGAATCTTAAATTAAGTAAAAGTACAAAAGTTTAACTATTTCTAAGAACTAAACAATCTAAGAATACAACAATTTAAATATAAAATAACATATATATAAAAATAACAATAAGAATGAGCAGCGTGAGTGGTCAACGTAGTGCAATTGGATACCGAGGTAAGGTGGCTTGTGCATACTGTAATTGCCATTAGATGGACTTATAATAGTTAAATAAGTAAATGAATGTCAATGGGAGTCCTTGGCCTTGTTGAAGAGACCAGTAGCAGATGGAAAGATCCATCAGTTCTGCCTTGAAGTATGTTCACTCATTCACACTCACTCAGAATTTCCTCTCCCTCTCTTCTTTTCTCAAACATAGATAACAGTTTTTCGAATGGGTTCAGAGGGACAGCAAGATATTGAAATGTCTATTTTGACTGCTTTACTGAAAGGTAATAAATAATACAAGACCCTTTGTCTCTGAAACAAAAGTAAAAAAGACTTCTCTTACGGTTAAAGGTTAATACCTTTGGTAATGTTTTCACCAGTGATACATGAAGGGGTCACCCTATTTGTGTGTGTGTGTGCGTGTGCGCGTTTGTGTGCTGTCAGGCACCAATGCATCTGCACCAGACCAGCTGAGCCTGGCTCTGGCATGGAACAGAGTGGACATTGCTCGCAATCAGATATTTGTCTATGGACACTATTTACCTGTGAGTATTCTCCACCTCACATACATATTGTCAAGCAGTTGCCATATCATGTTTTTAAATGTCATTGTAAATGTCAATCAAATAACCATGATGAGTACCACTGCCTACCCCCACAGCCTGCCAGTGCTCTGCCCAATACAACAGGCATTACCACCACCGCTGCCCCCACCCAGGAGAGGCAGAAGAGCCCTGCCAGCGGCACACGAAACAAGGCCAAGGGCAAGAAAGGCAAGGGGGGGAAGGTCAAGCCCGAACCTCCAGAGGAGACGGATCCCAGGAAGCTGGAGCTCATTAGATGGGTAAGAACCTAGAATCTGGAGTTTCTGACTACTGATGACATTTGAACACAGGAAAAGAGATGAGTTGAGTCATGGCCATGGGTACCCCTCTCCAGGTGAATTCTCTGGAGCAGGCCATGATGGACGCCTTAGTGCTGGACAGGGTGGACTTTGTCAAACTGCTAATAGAGAATGGTGTGAACATTCACCACTTCCTCACCATCCCCCATCTGGAGGAGCTGTATAACACGGTTAGCTGGAAGACAGAACATGTTCATCTGGGGAGTTAGTGGCGACTTGTATGCCCCCTGCATGGGTGTTTCTTACTTGTGTCTTTTTGTTTAACATTTTCTCCATCCCACAGAAACTAGGTCCTGCGAACACCTTGCACGTTGTGGTTAGGGAAGTCAAGAAGGTAATTTGATGTCCTTCATTCTTGGTGGTAGATCATGCTTCAAACTCACACATGGGGAACCTTTGTGTCAGAATACTGTTTCCGGTGCCATGGCAAATAACTTGTGCAAACTGTGCTCTTGTGCTTTTGTAGGGAAACCTCCCCCCAGATTATAACATCACCATGATAGACATTGGGTTGGTGATGGAACACCTCATGGGTGGGGCTTACCGCTGCAATTACACCAGGAAGACCTTCCGTAATCTCTACAACAACCTGTATGGACTAAAGAGGGTGAGAGGAAAGGCACACATCTCCAAAGAAACACAAGACATGTCTGATAATGATAGTAAGAATGTTTGACAATATTTTATTTTATTGGGCTTTTATTTGCAGCCAAAAGCCCTGAAACTCTTGGGAATGGAGGTAAGATGACTTGGAGAAATGAAATGTATCATTTCTTAATTATCTCACTCAATTTATGAGATTGAAGAATGCATGAGGATAAATAATGCTCATACCTATATTACCCATTACATCATACTAGGATGATGACCCAAGACCTAAAGGAAAGAAAAAGAAAAAGAAAGAGGAGGAGGTAGAAATTGACATTGACGACCCTGAGGTTTGTCGCTTCAAGTATCCGTTCCATGAGCTGATGGTATGGGCAGTATTGATGAAGCGCCAGAAGATGGCACTGTTTCTATGGCAGAGAGGGGAGGAGGCCATGGCCAAAGCACTGGTAGCATGTAAGCTCTATAAGGCCATGGCCCACGAGTCTTCAGAGAGCGAGTTGGTGGACGACATCTCCCAGGACCTGGAGAACAACTCCAAGTGGGTTAAACTGAGTGTAAAATCACAATATTGTGCCATAACAATGAAAACTGAGAAATTTGATCTGACTTCCTAATGGATTTGTACTTTTGTAATACATGTTTTAAAGATGAAACACATGCCTAATAAGTCAAAAAGGATAATTGTCTACATTTCACAGGGAATTTGGCCAGCTAGCCTATGAGCTCCTGGATCAGTCCTATAAGCATGATGAGCAGGTTGCCATGAAGCTCCTTACCTATGAGCTGACCAACTGGAGTAACTCGACCTGTCTCAAGTTGGCTGTGGCTGCTAAGCAACGTGACTTCATTGCTCACACATGCAGCCAGATGTTGCTCACAGACATGTGGATGGGTTGCCTGAGAATGGGCAAAAGTCCTGGTATTAAGGTAGCAAGATCGTATACTCATCACATACACATGTGTACACAACAACATTTTTAACATAAGCAATCAATTTAGTACGGAACACATGTAAATGTATCTCTGTGTCCTCCTAGGTGATCCTAGGCATCATCTTCCCACCCCTGATTCTGCTGCTGGACTTCCGTCTAGGAGATGAGATGTCCTCTCAAGGCTCTGGAGAGGTTGACCAAAGCAAAGACAAGGATGACGACAACAAATCCAGCAAGGTTCAGTTCAACCCAAACAGCTCACCTATGCAACATGCAGAGTAGATTTATTTAGTAAAGCATGACTGTGCTCCTTTTTATATAATGCTGATTGGTGGCTCAAAGAGAGACTGAGAGACAAGATTATTGTTACAATGAGTGCTGTGAGCATCATGCTTCTCCAGGATGCCAGTGGTGATGCTACATCCAGGAAGGGAGATGAGGAAGAAGGAAACACCAAATTTCACAAGGTTCCCATCGGGAGAAAGATCTATGAGTTCTATAATGCTCCTTTCACCAAGTTCTGGTTTAACACTGTAAGTGATCTACCACATACAGTACAATCCCATTCTGCAAAATTAGGTGATTTGAAAAGTATGTTGACAATGCAATCTTTCTGACAGATCTCCTACTTGAGCTACTTGATGTTATACAACTACATCATCTTGGTGAAGATGGAGCCCTGGCCATCTATACACGAGTGGACCGTCATCTCCTACATCCTCACACTAGGCTTTGAGAAAATCAGACAGGTAAAAAGACAGACTGCTGGTGTGATTAAATCAGTTACTGTGTAAGTAACTACTCAGTATGTACAATCAAACACAGTGTACTCAAAAATAATTTGCTCAAGACACTCACAATGATAGATAATATGGAGAGGTTCATTGTTTGCCTTGCTATTCAGATCTTGATGTCGGAGCCAGGGAAGCTGAAACAGAAGATAAACGTGTGGCTGGAGGAGTACTGGAACATCACAGACCTAGTGGCCATCACCACCTTCCTGCTTGGGCTTATGCTACGTCTGCAGAGCGAGCCCTACATGGGCTGGGGTCGGGTAATCTACTGCATCGACATCATCTTCTGGTATATTCGCGTGCTTGACATCTTCGGAGTGAACAAATACCTGGGACCCTATGTCATGATGATCGGTAAAATGGTAATGACTTTGACTGAACCATCAATGTATTTGTTCAGCGATTAACTGTAGACAATCATGTAACTTTTTTCATTGTGATTGGGAAATAAATGCTCTGGAGTTTAACAGATGACTCACCTGCTGTTCTTGCTTGGCTTTCAGATGATTGACATGATGTACTTTGTGGTAATCATGCTGGTGGTGTTGATGAGCTTCGGTGTAGCCCGACAGGCCATTCTACACCCTGACGAGGAGCCCACCTGGCGCCTGGCCAGGAACATCTTCTACATGCCCTACTGGATGATCTATGGAGAAGTGTTCGCGGACTCGATAGACCGTAAGGCTAGAATTCATAGTAAGATTCATGTTTCCTGATTCCAGGGCGGATTCAGTCTCATGCTTATTCACAGTAGTCTGTTTCAAATGTTTATTCCTTAAATCCTTTTGTTGTTTTCTGTCTGTATTGGGAGGCTTGTTTGTTCCAATTCAACAATGATCATGGCTCTCTCTGTTGACCTGTTGGCAAACATGCAGGCACTTGTCTTGAGGACCTTAGGTCTGTCAACATTATAGATCTCTCACCTGCATTGTGCACCTAGAAGGAGCTGATCAGGTGCCAATGTCTTTGCACAATATATAGGATAATCTACCCTATAGTTTACTACACAGAACGGTGTCTTTTGTCACGGTGAAGACAAGCTATTAATAAGTCAAAAGTTACACAAATCACCTAAGTATAAAAATATTATTATTAGGCACAAAGTTTCAGCACAAATTGAACTTGCATTTTGTCTTGACTTAGACAGAGTTTGATGTGTAGTCTGTGTTTATTTCTCATCACATCATTACATTTTTGTTTCTATCCATTGCTGTGGAAATACTTGAAGTCTATGCAATGGAAATCAACCGTGAGTATTTGTCTGATACAGATAATAGTACATAAAGGAATAATGAGGTATGTGGAAGTTTGCCGCGTCAAAACAGTGTATGTCTTCTTCTCTTAGCTCCATGTGGGGAAAATGTTTATGATGAGGATGGGAAGAAGCTGCCACCATGCATTCCTGGAGCCTGGCTAACCCCTGCACTCATGGCTTGCTACCTGCTGGTGGCCAATATCCTGCTGGTCAATCTGCTCATTGCTGTCTTCAAGTAAGTTTGCGATTATCCATTTAATTTGAAATAACAACTGGTTTGGCCTATCCTAGATTTCAATTTAGCTGGACACATTTCTTCCCACAGTAACACATTCTTCGAAGTGAAGTCCATCTCCAACCAGGTGTGGAAGTTCCAGAGATATCAGCTGATCATGACCTTCCATGACCGGCCCATTCTGCCTCCCCCTCTCATCATCTTCAGCCACCTCTACATCATCTTCAACAGGCTGTTCCGTCACTGCGCCAAAAAGAAACAGGAAGGGGAGCTGGATGAGAAGGACAGAGGACTCAGTGAGTTCGTTTTCACAGTTCTAACATCTAAGCTATAGGTTAGGTCAATCATCTAGCAAAACAAAAATAAGTGTTTCAATTGTATTTATTTACATAAGGATACATGAGCCATTTGCTAGGGCAATTAGAAGTCTTTGTAAAACAGAAATTGAAGTGTAAATTGTATTCCACTGAATGAAGCACTTTCCTGAGGATTCCTAAAGCAATACTGATGTTTTTCACAGAGCTGAGGCTCACTCCAGATGAGCTGAGAAACCTGTATGAGTTTGAGGAACAGTGTGTGGAAGAGTATTTCCGTGAGAAGGAAGATGAGCAGCAGTCCTCCACAGATGAGCGTGTCAAAGTTACCACAGAGAGGTAACACGCCTGAATCCAATTCCTGGGGGAATTTTTACAAGTAACTTTTCTTAAAGTTCCTCTTCTTTTTGTTGGACTCAGGGTTGAAAACATGTCCATGCGCCTGGAGGAGGTAAACGAGAGAGAGAATACCATGAAGGCCTCCCTGCAGACAGTGGACCTTCGCTTGGCCCAGCTGGAGGACATCCATGGGCGCATGACAACAGCCCTGGAAAAGCTGGCTGGGGTAGACAGGTCAGACCTGACCTGCACGCTCTCCCGGGCCTCATCCGTGCGCGACCCATCTGGCTTGTTCCGCAACAGCAGCATCAACAGTTCTGATGGCTACAGCCTCTACCGCTTCCACCTGGATATGGAAGAACAGAGGGAGGCAGACAAGATGGCTCATTCAGGTCTTGAGCAACAGAGGAGTCTTCGACAATCCACCAACGTCTCTGCCCTCAGTGTCAAGGAGTATGGTAACACCTTAGATGTGGATGCAGGGGACAGGATGTGGCACAGCTCATGTGTGGACATCCTGATATCCCCATGTGACCAGAAGCCTACCTCTGAGGGAGTTGATGGAGAGACTATAACAGACACATCTACAGAGACAGTTGTAGACATTGGCAATCCCCTAAAAAAAGGTCTACATTTGGGAAGACCCAACCTTGAAACTTCTACCTCCTACCCTTTAGAGAGGTCCAGTTCTTTGAAAAGCTATCCTCATGAAGGCACTGTCACCTCTCCTTACTCTGAAAAGAAAACAATGAGTGGTATTCTCTACAATCCAGCTGATGAATCAAATGAAGCCCTCTCAACTTTTGACTACAGCTCTCTAATGGACCATGTAACCAAGAATCCAAGTCAGTGGCCAGCCTTCTTTAGATATAAGATCCATCCCAGTCCTCTTGGTCAGACACCTAATGTGTCTATATTAATGTCTCCTGTTTTGCAACCTGACCTGCCCACTGTCTCTGCAGTGGCTGAACAGCAGGAACCCCAGACTGGGCAGAGTCCTGCTCAGGCTGTGCTGATTCTTCCCACCATAGAGACTGAGGAAGACCACACAAAGATGGAGACAGCCTTAATGCATAAAGGTCTGGATGACACTGCCGAGAAAGGCCTCCTGTGTGTGGATGAGGAAAGGTTTTTCCACAGGTCAAAGAGCTGGGACACCAGTCAGAGAAAGGCAAAAAGCTTGAGAGAGAGCATGGAGATGACCAGAGCTGCCAGTAGTGAGAGAAACATTGTTAGGGTTTGTGAAGGCTCAGTTAATGTGCCAAAGGAGGATGAAAAAGAGGCAGATGAGGAGAGAGAGGAAGATGGGGAGAGAGATCTAGAGAAGAGGGGGGACACCAAAGAGAAAAGAGAAGCAGAACAGAAAAGAGAAGCAGCGAACAAGAGAAAGCCTGACAAGAAGAGCAGGGAAGAAGATAAGCATAAGAGAGAGGCAGAAGAAAAGAAAGAGGCAGAAGAAAGGACAGAAGCAAAGAAAAGCCAGGCAGAGGACAAAAGAGAGGAAGAGGAGAAAAGTGTGTAAAGGAAGTTTTCCGACGGCACTGTATTTCTAGATTGATATGATGACTGCCGAATTGATATAAATTCTTTATTCGAATAAAGCACGTAACAGAGCCCTCTGTGACCAGTCCTACCGGAGGACCTGTATGAGAGAGTCGTTCGACAGAGTGGTAGCCTTCACAATTCACACAGTCTTATATAAACTTATAACATATGGTCATTCTATACACCAATCAATCAATGTAACTGTCCCATGTCTCTTCTGTGATTGGCTCACTCCTTAAAACAATACAATCATTCAATCAACATTGTATCCAGACCAACTGTATCCAAGTTAGGTGGTCATAAAACTACAGGAGTTGACCCAGGGGCGCCGTATAGGGGGGAAAAGTTAGGACGATTCTAAGGGCCCCTGACTGACAGGGGCCCCAAGAAATAGGCAAAAAGTAATATAAAATTATATTATATAAACCATCATCGAGTATATAATACATTTAAAATATAATAATACAATGAATGATCTCTTTGTTTTTACTTGTGTTTGGCAATAAAGGTTTTCCCTATTGACCAAAAAGTAAACATCCATATTGACCGACCATCCCCCTGTATCTGCATGAAATGGTTTGATCCTGCCTTAGCTCACTTATCGGTGACGGTGTTTAGTTGCAGTCAGTAGATGCGCTAGTCGCTAGAATGTCGGGCCGTAAACACAAATCAGGGTTTCGGAGAGGATAGACAAAAGAGAGGGTTTCAATCAGTAACCCAGTTTTTTACCAAGAAAGGTGGGTAGCCAATCTGTGAGTGGTATTAACCTGTTGGTTTAATGTCCATATAAGCTATCTAGCTACCCAGCTAACAAGGGACGTCCTGGAGACGTCATTTTGTTAGCTGGGTACAGTGTTAGCCTACATTTCATCAACATTTAATCAGTGCAGGGAAACATTTAGCAAGATATTCAGATTAAATCATTGTCCCGACTCCCTGCCCCTTTTAACAGACTTAACAACAGATGAGTCAGCAGCACCCCAGTCTCCCCATTACTATCGAACTCCAAGAAGCAATCCATTAACTAGAGAGGGTACAATTTCTGGGGAAATTATAGGGTGTGCTTGCTTGCATCGGTTGCAGATGGGTCCGTTTATTAACTAATTTTTACAACTTATATTTCTGTATATTTTATATAAAAATGCCTACTTATTATTTATGAAGATTGCATAGATTTAAAAGCATAGCCTACATTTGTTGCTGCTCATGTACAATTCAAAATACAAAAAGTGAAGTGTAGCATGTCCCTGTACTTACTGTAAGTCGCTCTGGATACAGGCGTCTGCTAAATGACTAAATATGTAGAATGAACCTAACCTATATGACTTAAACGTCACCTTAAGTTTTTCCCTTCTACAGTAGTGATATTTTCAAGCATTTAGCCCACTCATATTGCATTCATTCATTAAGAACCACCTTTGAAACAAGCTGAACCCCCTTGAAAGCTATTCTCAACGTTGTCACCGGCAGTAGATAGAATAGCGATTGAAACAGTACCATCTGCTAACTGAAAATATGCCCCCAAAAAACGTTAATAAGCTTGACATTTATTTAGGGGGAAATGGCTAATTCAAAAGAAGTTTGCTGGAAGCGATCATTGTCAGTAACAATGCCAAATACGACCATTTGATCTTAGACTAGAGCCCTGCACGGTGGAGAAGCTGACCTCGGTAAATTGTGCTAAGCTAGCCTAGCTGCTGTTGCTAGCCAAACTTGTTTGAATGCGCCGGAAATGAAAAACGTTTCTTTTGACATCAAGTTTAGGCTGTGGCATTGAAGACAGCGACACACCACACAAGCTTGAGTTTAAATACATTATTTAATGTGAAATGACTTACTGTACATGCAAGTCTTGAATTACTTAAATGTATGATGCTGCCAGTAGCCTACTGTGCGCAACAGTCTTACTACATCTGTGCACGTTGTAGTTATGCGTCATTGCTAACGTGTGCTGACGTTGGGCTTGCACTGATTCCCTTTGGCGACATAAGGCACTTTTTGCCACAAAAACGGGGGGGGAGGGGGGCCCACTTTGAATTTTTGCCATGGGGCCCGAAATTCCTGGCGGCGCCCCTGAGTTGACCATCCCAAGCAGGGATGTAGTGGGGGCTAAACGCACGTACACGCCGTTTACGCACCTCCCGAAATTGGGAAATAGCGTTTATCCACCTCTAAATTGCGGAAATTGCGTTTATCCACCACATCCATTCCCTGCGCCTCGTATTCTGCCGTTCGAATAATGCGAAATACATTTGGTGTAATTTTAAAACACCAAAAACTAAATTTCATATTGTTGAACATATAAACCATGTAGTCTGAATCATTTAATCTGCGCTGTATATGGTCTGTGACACTCCAATCAATGCGTTGCGGCTGGGACACCAATACCGACACCAGCGATTTTTGAAGAGACCATCGAGTGCTCCCACTCCCACAGATGCCCGCAAAAGGCCTCAAGTACAGAGTAAGATCAATTCACGTTTGTAAACGTTGTTTTGGTTCGCACAACATCGCATTAAGACAGGGACAAACGCTAGCGGCTAGCCTAATAACGTGCTTTCAAATACGATGATGCAGGTACAAGCCAACCTTACTGGTTCCATCTAAATAGGCCTAATGAAACGTAATAATAGCCTAAATAAATAATAAAATTCATAGTTTACCCCTACACCACTGATCCCAAGTGGTCAACTCTCTTGTGGGGTCCTTTTCAAACAATAATTAATTAATACAAACAATTAAACAGAAAAGCAAAAGGTCAAACAGCTGCTTCAATAGCACCAGAGAATAGGTGCGTTCGACATGAACTGACTTCATGCAGCGCTGCAGCCGGCTGCAGGCGGCTGACTTGAAATAGTGAATTCTGGTTAGACTTTTTGTCTGACTCGAGACGGCGCCGAGGCTAGGTCACTGTGACGTAGCCATCAAAGTACCGTGAGATCGATTCGAGAACTGCCGGCTGTGTAGCCGAGCGCATTTTCTCAAGAGCAACTGCAAGGGTTCAGCTATTTCATGATTGGCCAGACTCACACACGACAACTTTGACGCGTGTTTTGTAATTATTCATTATTCGCCCCATAGAGACCAATGCAAATCTGGTGACAAATTCGTCAGAGAAAGCAAAAAGAACACGATTTAGAAACTGTCGGTAGAGTCGTATTTCTGACCGCACAGACATATAAAGGACATCGCTGGTTTCGGCAGGGTCTTGGGTCTCGGAAAATATCCTTATTTTCTGGATTGGATTTATAGTTTTGCGTCTAGGTTAACTTGTTTGAGGTGTGGATTCTAGCTACATTTCTGTTATTCTCTGCCCTCAGCGGGTTAGCAATCATAGCTGCACCATCACCGTGGCAACGACAGACACGCACCACTCAGTCTCTCACACAGGTGATTGGTATTAGCTGATTAGTGGAACCACAAGACAATAGGTCTGATAACCAATTTTCTTCTCAAAATATATCTCATTTCAAATATTACTTGAACTTACTAATGTTCCAGTCAGACGAAGGGGAGATGTTAAACAAAGTAAAAGCATGCAGTCACCAAAACTTTGGGAGGTACCATGTTTGATCTGGCCTGTCAATCAAGGCACACAGTGATCTTGACTTTGGAAAAGTGAAATGAAGTGGAAGTGTGCTCTGCTGTATGTAAAAAAAAATTAAATGACAAACTTGAAAACCAGAATGTTCATTTATGTCCGAAATGACCAGTTATACAAAACCATTTATTTTGGATTAGAACCAAAAAAAAGCAATTCCAGGCATTTTATTATTTATTTTAATTGTTAAGAAATCAAGCTAATTTTTATAACTGAATAAGACATTTTGCGTTTGTGAGGATACAAACAGGAAATGTAACTACCTCATTGCAACCTCTCTAATAATGCCAGGAATCTGTGTGTGTGTGTGTGTGTGTACAAATTAGAATGGGTTTAGTTTCCCACAATCAGCTCAAGAACCGGAAACTGCAAAATTCATATTCTGCAAGTGTCCTCTTTATAATCCAACAGAGTGCAGATTGACGTTGTTTGGATAAGCATTTAGACATAAAATAATGGAAAATAAATTATAACTTGCCTCCAGGTTGGCTTGCTCTCTTTGCGTCCCAGCCTCATCACTCTGATTGGTCCTCTGGTCTTAGTTTCCTACGAATATCTCGAGAACCGGGCACTCTGTCCTTTTTATAATCCAACGGAGTGCAGTACCGCGATTGAACTAATGCGACTAATGCGACAAAGGCATTCGCAATGAAATGAAACTAAGCGTAGTAAGGACAATAGAGACATTCTGTTTCGTTATTTAGAAGCAAATTCGCTTTTACAACCGATAATCAGCTGATTTCAAAGGGGCTGGCTAGCAAACAGAACGACAATAAATGGATACACTTTCAGTATAGATCGGTGAATTTTGTTAATGTGTTTACTGATGTCAAAACTGCCTGCACATTGTAAATGTACAAGCGCTGTATGGTGAATTAGGCCTACAATTATGACAACTGGCTCAACCATTGTGCATGGTGCATGTAATGACTTCTGTTATGAACAACAACAAAAAATGTTTGTGGTGGTAAGACAATTTAACAAGTTTAAATTTAGGAAGGTAGAATATCATGAATGAGCATGAAGATGGGGCCGGCATTTTCCCAAGTGCATGCATTAATTAACGCTCCCGCACAACCTGCAGAGGGCGCCAACAGCGCCACTTCATATCTCCGTGCTGCGTTTGGGGGGGCGGCACTAGGATTTGCGCTCCCGGGGGGGTGGGGGGGGGGGTGCTGTTGATACATTTCGCCTAGGGCGCCAGATGTGCTAGGACCGGCACTGGCCACGACACTATGCAAAAAAAATATCAACGGGCTTCAACAGTGCACTTGTCCGTCCGGTTTACAGATCGCGATTGGTCAAAAAACAATCGTTTTCCGGGTACGGCCAATTCGTTGGAGTGGGTGGAAGCAATGAGATTGCGTGCAGTTTTTAAAGGTCACATGACATGCTGTTTTTGGATGCTTTTATATAGGCCTTAGTGGTCCCCTAATACTGTATCAGAAGTCTCTTTCCCGAAATTCAGCCTTGGTGCAGAATTACAGCCACTACTAGCATTCCCACAAGGAGCTTTCCTCAGAACGCGCTGTTTTGGTGTCTGTAGCTTTAAATGCTAATGAGGAGCGGAGGGGCGGCACCATGCGCTAATGTTTACAACGGATGTATCGCAATGGCTGTAACCCCGTTGCTGTAAAAGACCTCGAATTTGCCCATTCTCATCTGATAACCCTGGTTTGCAGAGGTACACACTCAGTCATTTCAATGAGGGGAAAGGTGGATATCGCGCGCGCCATAACACCAACAGCAGAACGTTTATCCAAATAACAAAGAAGTGTACAACACTCACGTACAGCATGTATTCACACTTATACTTGATGCTATCTAGATTTCCATAGCGACAGTAACTCAGCTGTTAGCTGCAGAGCTAATGTTACAGCCACATTCTAAGGGTAGCAAGCTAGGTAACCATATACAGTAAAGCTACAAAATGATATAGTGTTAGTTAACTTACTTGTCCGAGGTTAGTAGCTGGACGAAGGAGAGTTAGTACTGATCCAGAATTTAATTTCAGCAAGGCCAGTTTTGTATTAGCTCAAGTTGAGGAAACAGTCGTGGCTGAAGTGTTTGGCGCAGACATACAAAACAAATGCGCCTACAACAGAAGTTGTGTAGGCGCATTTTCAGCGAAAATAAAATTAAGATACTGATTGTTTAGAGGCTCGGATGACGGAACTACAAAAAGACGTGTGTTGATTTGTACATCCAAGCACTGAGCAACTGTTATGCTTCGTTCGTTTGCTAGCCATGGCATGATGTCTCTGCAGGAAAACACGATATTGCACTCTCCCTTGCACAATCGTAGCTCAATTCCTCATTGGCGGGCCAGATTATCTGGGCGGGCACAGCAGAGAGAAGGGCGGTAGCCTGGCTCCTTGTTACGTCAATAAGAGGAGATTTTCAAACCGAGCGTTTGAGCCTTCATTTTCTCAAAGGCGGAGAAGAACACCCAGGGCTTGGTTTACACCTATCGAAAATTCTAGCCACTGGGGGACCAAAGGCAGGCTAGGGGAACTCATATTAATGTTAAATAACCTCCTAAAGTGAAGTTTTCATGTCATGGGACCTTTAAAGGTCCCATGACATGCTGTTTTTGGATGGTTTTATAAAGGCCTTAGTGGTCCCCTAATACTGTATCTGAAGTCTCTTTCCTGAAATTCAGCCTTGGTGCAGAATTACAGCCACTACGAGCTGTCCCACAATGAGCTTATCTCAGAACAAGCTGTTTCGGTGTCTGTTGCTTTAAATGCTAATGAGGAGGAGAGAGGCGGCACCATGTGCTAATAGGTGTGTTCGACTTCATGCAGCGCCGGCGGCGCTGACAGCCGGCTGCGGCCGGCTGCCTTGAATGTGAGAATGCCATTGGCTGCTTCAAGTCAGCAGGCTGCAGGCGGCTGCAGACGACGCCGGCGCTGCATGAAGTCGAACACAACTAATGTTTACAGTGGATGTATCGCAATGCCTCGTAGCCCCGTTGCTGTAAGATGCCTCGAATTTGCCCATGGGGAAAGGCGGATATCGCGCGCGCCATAACACCAACAGCAGAACGGTTATCCAAATAACAAAGAAGTGTACAACACTCGCGTTACAGTGTGTGTATTCACACACATACTTGATGCTATCTACCTTTACATTAGCGACAGTAACTGAGCTGTTAGCTGTTTTACAGCCACATTCTGAAAGTGACATTCTGACATGATGAAGGGTAGCAAGCTAGGTAACCATATACAGTAAAGCAACAAAATGAGCGTTAGTTGACTTACTTATCCAAGGTTTGTAGCCGGACCAAGGAGAGTTGGTACTGATCCAGAATTTAATTTTAGACGGTCAGCAAGGCCAGCTATGTATTGGCCCAAGTTGAGGAAACAGTTGTGGCTGAAATGTTTGGCGCAGACACTGGTTCTTCAGAGGCTTGGATGAAGGAACTGTAAAAACAATGTTGTTTTCATTTGTACATTCTAACACTGAGCAACTGTTATGCTTCGTTCATTTGCAAACCATGATGTCTCTCCAGGAAAAAACGATATCGCACTGGCATGGTCATAGCTCAGATTCTCATGGGCGGGCCAGAGAAAGGGGAGGTAACCTTCTTCCTTGTGACGTCACAAGGAGAGGATTTTCAAAACCGAGCGTTTGAGCTTTAATTTTCTCAAAGGCGGAGAAGAATACCCAGTGCTTGGTTTACACCAATCAAAATTTCTAGTCACTGGGGGACCAAAGGCAGACTAGGGGAACTCATATTAATGTTAAATAACCTCCTAAAGTTCATGTCATGGGACATTTAAAAGTTGTTTGCAAACGAGACATATTTAGCTATCGCTAAAAACATTGTTTCTTTTGCAAAGAAATTGAAAGGAAAAGAAAAGGAGAAAAGGGTGGCGTGGAAAAAGCAAGAGACAAAAAACAACAGGCACTCCTAGCAAATGCTGCAAAATGAAAAAATATTGAACAAATGTTTAGACCGCCAAAAGCCAGGCTAAGTGAGGGAGAGTCTGCAGCCCGAAGATGTGGCAGTACCAGAGGCGTCAGGTGTAATCAGCTGAATTTTCGCCATTTAGAAAATTCAAATATCCAAACCATATTGTTTTTTGTAATTTTTCCTTATCTTTCATATTGTAATATAGTCTGGGCAAGTACTTTTCCTACTTCTCTGCAAAAAATGTTGGTCCTCCAGAAACGTTTTGTTAGGATTGCCACAGGATCACAGTCACACATCTCAGCTGCTCCTTTGTTTCAGAAACTGCAGATTCTTACTATTTATGATATTAATATTTAATTTTCATTTTTATGTATAAGATACTTTTAGGGGATGGAAATATTCCTGACCATTTCAAGACCTCCTTCAAAGTCAATTCACAGATTCACTCATACTCCACTCGTCAATCTTCACATCTTCATCCTGTTAAATTACTGACAAGCAGAGATCAATTTTCTATTAGATTTAGGGGACCCAAATTATGGAATGATTTTTCCCACCTAAAAAAAAAAAATCCTTGATAAATTGTTTCACAAAGTGCCTAAAATAAATTCTAATTGCTGTTTTGTAAGAGTTTTATGTATTATTGTTAATTTCTTTATTGTTTTTGCTGTTATAGTTGTTTCACTTAGCATTCCCATTGCTTAGGAAATACCACAGGGGTATAATCCAACATCCATGAACAAACACAAGTCGAGCTTACTTTCACATGCACACACATGCACTCACACACACTCAACGCAATTATATATATTTTTTTCTTTTGTTGTCATTTTATGCATGTTTCATTTTATGTTTGTAATTTTGTAAAATATTTTAATATTATATAGGTGGAGGCTTCAAATAAGCCCAGTTGGCTCTTTGCCTCTTCCTGCAGTGATATTAATTTATCTCTATTATGTTTGTTTATTTTGTAATTGTATTGCTTGAATTGTGCAAATAAAAAAATATATAAAACATTATACATTTGGTATCACTGTTAGCCAATATATAGGCTATATATTTTAAATGGAGGAAAAAGGCATCATCATCTAAATATGCACAACATTTTTTGTCTTAAAAAAATAAAATGCTGTGGTGACAGGGTCCAGTGGAGAGACTTTGACAGGTGCAGCAATGCAACTGTACACAATAGACTATATGTTAACAGGGTTATTATATGGAAATTAGTTTGTTGAATTGATTTTCATTATTGTGCCATTGTCCCAGATTCGTTAAGAAGCTCTTAACGCTCTTAGCGTTAAGAGCTTCTTAACGAATCTGGGAAACCCGGCCATTAAAAGTTTGCTTGCGAGTCGTCACCACTATATTATCTTAGAAAGACATTAAAAACGAATTTTGAAGTTGTGTCGTCTGTTTTGGCGCAAGGGATACACCCGTCTTGACCAGGGGTCTCATTTATAAATGTGGCGTACGCATAAAATGGAAATGAAAATGGCCGGGTTTCCCAGATTCGTTAAGAAGCTCTTAACGCCAAGAGCTTCTTAGGAGCGTTCTAAGAGCGTTCTAGAGCGTTCTTAGAACGCTCCTAAGAAGCTCTTAGCGTTAAGAGCTTCTTAACGAATCTGGGAAACCCGGCCAATGTGCGTACGCCAGTTCCCATGCAAAGGTTGTGACTTAAAAAACTAACTTGATGGGAGAATGTGCGGCCCTCCACGCAAACTCTGACCCATGCGTAGGCCTACGCATATTTTGGAGACAGTGAGAATTGGCGACACAGATGACCGTACTGTAGTCAGACTTCAGAAAGTAAATGTGGGAAGAACGATTACTCATACTATTTATTTTCTAAAGCTTTTGCCGATGTAGTTCTTGTTCTTTTGTTTCTTTTTTCTATGTTTTTTGTTTTTCCTTTCAAATGTATGATCACATACGAAATAAACGATTATTATTTATATATTTTGTTTTCCTCACCAGTTTTTTTCACTCCATATCATCATAATCATGAAGATTAAATCTTCAAATGTTATTTGCACTTGTACTGAGTGATAATTGTTCCATAAACACCTTGTAAAATCCAACTCAAATCTTAACTCAAAATTCAGCGCTGTCTCAACATCACATTGTCCACTATGGGTGCAGGAGGAGGAGATGCCCTGACTGCATGGAATACAGGATAACATCATATATCCTACCTTTAGATAACTGCAGAACACAGTGTATAACTAAATATATTTCTTTAATAATGTGCATATATCATCAAATGTCAAAAACTGGAAATACAGCCGTTAAGCTCCCGCGCAATCGCTACACTCCACGTCCTCGTTATCAGTCCAAACTTTAATACTGTTCATAAAAAAACGCTTTTGTTTTCAAATTGCAGGCCTATCTCGACTCGGGGTATCACTGGCACAGTTGATGGCAGCAGCAATATGCTAAAAATCGCTGTTTTCCACTGGTGATCCACCTCCACCTCGCCTACAAGTAACAGTGTCTGAGAAGATACTTTCTCGTGCGCACCAGAATAGTTTTTTTCTTCCCCACGTCCCTTTAGGGGCTCCGTATTATTGACTATATTTAACTGATTATTGTTCTTTTGCAACAGCAAAAAGCAGATGCAGAAACAGAGAGAAGTAAGGAAAAAGAAAGTAAGGGAGAATTGCCATATTCATTTTTAGATACTGTATTAGATCAAATTTATTTAATTTTGAGGGCTCTGCCCTCCTACGTACTTCCGCTAAATTGTATTTTTGCTTCTGTACATAGGTCTGGCCATGAGGTACTTAAGTCAGATTTTTCAGGTTGATTTTCATCAACAGAATCAGCGAACAGAGGGAGTGGCTGAGAACGATGACGTTGATGTCGTGCACTAGTTTGAGTTGTAGTTCAGTAATGGCGGCGGAGAAAGATGCGAGCGAAGCTATTCTGCGGTTGTGGCAACGCTGCCGAATATCCATAAGTTAAAGCCGGAGCAAGAACAAGCAATCCTTGCTGAGTTTTGTTGGTGGTCATGATGTTGTGGCCCTCCTCCCCACGGGGTTCTGGAAAAGTTTGATTTTCCAGCTACGGCAGCTAGCTCCGTGGTGAAGGAGTTGGCTAAGGCGAACGCTAGCGATTGGTTATGGCAGATCCAGAGTGGCTCTGGGCAGATCCAATAGTTTTAAACTTCAACATAGTACCCGCCTACAAGGAAGTCAATGCTTGTCAATGGAGCGAGGCCATACTCTCTGTACAAATACGATGTACAAGAGTCTGGTTAGGACCAGGCTACGATACCACTGCATTATACTTTATTATTATATAGCCTATTTGTATTAAGCAACTGTACACGGGTCGCTGGCCGGTCTGCGTTTAAATGTCCCGGGCTGTTTTTCGGTCCCAGTCCGACCCTGCCTAGAGGAACCATCCCAAGCTTTAAGGTTGAGGTGGGTATCCCCCAAGGATCCCCCATTTCCCCATATCTGTTCATTTTAGCTACAGAAATGCTAGCAATCTACCTAAACAACTGTAATGAAAATGTAATGTACTTGACACAGACATCATCATCAGCCAACTAGCAGATGACACTACATTATTTACTATATACACTACAAATATCAGATCCCAATCACTATAGCAAAAAGTTGAAAATTCAAGATGTATTTACCCAGCCTCTCCAATGCCATTCCACACAAATTGATCAAATCCATTAACCAAATCAATTAAAACTTAATTTGGAGAAACAGACCAATCTTTTTTTTTTTTTAAGGTTTATGGTTAAAGACTTAAAGGATGGAGGACTTAAGAGTTATTGACTGTGAATGTCCCTTTCCAGCCAGACCATTCAAATATGGGAAACCAGTTTCCCATGGTTCCCATGGTTCCTGCAGTTTTTGACTAAGCCAGTGGTTCTTAACCCTGTCCTCAGGGAACCCCTGTCCTGCATGTTTTCGATGTTTCTTGGCTCCAACACACCTGATTCAAATGCATGTTCATTACCAGGCTTCTACAAAGCTAGAAAACGACCCATTTATTTGAATCAAGTGTGTTGGAGCAGGGAATCTAAAACATGCAGGACAGGGGTTCCCTGAGGATAGGGTTACGAACCACTGGCCTAAGCAGAGCCAGAGAGGATACCCTTGGAGATTGCCTACAATGTTATATTTACCGCTTCAAATAAAAAAACTGAGACGATATTTTGAGTAAAGACAAGTTTCTTAATATGTGTTGTCAATATTGTCAATTAATAGTCTAAACTTTTTAATTACGAAGCATTTGTTTGTAGGAGTAGGCAAGTTATTTCAGGAAAAAATTACGTTACCCGGTTTTGCCGTTCGTGACAGGCAGATATGACAGTAGTAGCACTGTTTAGCCTCGACTTTTGCTGATTTCTGTGAAATTTACAAACATTGTAGAATTTGGTTAAATCAGCCCTGAGTTCTGTAATCAGATTCAGAGCGAATAGTGTCTTACTGAGTGTACTTCGTGACTGCCATCTTGACTGTAAGTAACCAGAGTTTGTACATGGATCCGCCCAGAGAACACTGCAACTCCAGCTGCTCTCTCCGTCAATCACTCGTTCTCTCACTCACCCCGCTCAACCGGGCGAGGTGGTGGGACAGGTCTGCTTCTTTCCCCACATATTAAATACACATCCACCCCACTCTCTGTTACTGCCAACTCATTTGAACACCATTATGTGATGCTAACTGATCCTATCAAAGCATTTTTAGTTGTCCTCTACCGCCCACCAGGGCCGCTAGCCGACTTTGTGGAGGAGCTGGACATGCTCCTCAGCGTCCTCCCGGATGATGGAACACCGCTGATACTCCTTGGGGACTTCAACATCCACCTCGAAGGAACGCAGGCCGTCGACTTCAAGTCTCTTCTGACTTCCTTCGACCTGAAGCTGCTGAACACACCGGCGACCCACAAGGCAGGAAAACAGCTCGACCTCATCCTGACACGTAACTGTATCACTGACTTAACCTCTGTAACCCCACTACACATTTCTGACCACTCCTTCATCCAATTCTCTGTCTCTCTCCCTCCAACTCCTCCTACCTCCCCTCCCCTCGTAACTTTCCACCGCAACCTCCGCTCCCTATCCCCCTCCCATTTCTCCTCCATTGTAACATCCTCCCTCCCTCCCATTGACGAGTTTATGTGCCACCCCACTGACACTGCCACCAACACCCTGTTATCCACACTAACTGCATCACTCGACACTCTCTGTCCCCTGTCAACCAGGCCTGCGCGATCTTCTCCCTCCTGCCCGTAGCTCACGGATGTGATTCGTGCAGAACGGTCCATCCTTCGGGCAGCTGAGAGGAGATGGCGCAAGTCCAAAGATAGTCTGGACCTCGATAAGTATCACTCCCTGCTCAAATCCTTCTCTGCCCGCATAACTGATGCTAAAACCCACTACTTCCTGAACAAAATTAACTCTGCCTCAAACCCTCACAAACTTTTCTCTACCTTCTCCACCCTTCTTAACCCACCTCCCCCACCCTCCCCCTCCACCCTGACAGCAGACGACTTCTCCTCCTTCTTTGAGAAAAAAGTTGCTGACATTAGCAGTCGGTTCCCTGAACCCACCTTTCCTACCCACTCACCCTCTATGACTGACCCAACTAAATGTCTAAACTCTCTCTCTCCCCTGTCCGAGGCAGAGATCTCTGACCTCATTCTCTCTCATCGCCCCACCTCCTGTCCCCTTGATCCAGTCCCCTCCCCTCTCTTTCAAACCATCTCTCCCTCCATCATAACTTTTCTTCTCCATGTCCTTAACTCTTCTCTTACTTCCGGCACTTTCCCCTCTGCCTTCAAACAGGCCAGAGTTAGCCCTCTACTCAAAAAACCCTCCCTTAACCCAGCCGTCCTCCAGAACTACAGACCGGTATCACTACTACCCTTCTTTTCTAAAACAATTGAACATGCCGTATCTAACCAACTGTCAAACTTCCTCTCTCAGAACAACCTGCTTGACCCCAACCAATCGGGCTTCAAGACTGGTCACTCCACAGAAACTGCCCTCCTGTCGGTCACCACTGCCCTTCAGTCTGCCAGAGCGGCTTCGAGGTCATCCATCATCATTCTGCTGGACCTTTCTGCAGCATTTGATACGGTTAACCATCAGATCCTGCTGGCCAGACTTTCTGAGATGGGCATCACTGGCACTCAGTAGCGAACCGTGACTCTTAAACCTTGGCCCTCTGACCTAAATTACTCGTCGGGAAAAAAACACAAGATACAGCGCGCACAGCATTAAGGCCTACATGAAATTGTGTTGGTCATTAACCACTATTTGAGCCAGCCCTTTCGGCACTATTCACGTAATTGTGCACAATGACGTTGTGTTGGTACCTACAGATTGACCGGTCATTCTGCACAACACTATAGCATATAGTTAGGCTCTCAAAAGCTTTGGTTTTCTGCACAAAATTAAGTTCTGGTGTAGGTCTTCCTTTGCCGATTAACTCCAACTTCTCATTAAAAGTTAACCTAGAAAACGGCGCATAACAAATGTGAAACAATGTCCTCCTCACTAGCGGGAACGTTACTCGCAGCTTTACTTGTGAAGTGAACGAAACAGGCTAGCTAGTTTATTAGGCTTGTGATCGCGTTTCTCCGTTCCCACAGCGGGCGGAACTTGTCATAAAGTTAGCGATAACAAGGCCCACCCATTTAGAGGGAAGATATGATTGGTCAATTTTACTGTCAATGGAAATTTTCATTGAATTTTTATCAAGCGGCCCTCTGTAAAATTCATAGCTGGACCACCAATCACAGAGCTAGCTGCATAGCATTTTCCTCCCAACAACGGAGGCAGCGAAATTCTGATAGGGTGACAAAACTGTATTTTTTCATTTAACTCTTCACATTACAACATAAACTGAATAGGGCAGGATTGAAGGGTTTATTTCAGAAACATTGTCAATTTATGGATTGATAAAATACAATTATAACAGATTACGTTTAAAATATATATTTTTAGAATATATTAGGCCCTCTCTGAGGGCCTAGAGGGCCCTGACGGTTCCCCACTGCTGGCACTGCACTTCAGTGGATCTCATCCTACCTGTCGGGAAGATCTTACCAGGTCTCCTGGGGAGGCAAAGTGTCAGGCCCCCGCCAGCTCTCCACTGGTGTCCCACAGGGCTCTGTCCTTGGACCCCTCCTCTTCTCCCTCTACACCACCTCGCTTGGACCAATCATCACCTCCCATGGCTTCTCCTACCACTGCTATGCTGACGACACGCAGCTGTACCTGTCGTTCCCCCCGACTGATCCGGGGATCTCAGCTAGGATCGAGGCCTGCCTCACAGACATCTCCGCCTGGATGACCGAGCACCACCTCCAGCTGAACCTCGCCAAAACAGAACTCCTCATCATCCCGGCCAAACCCTCCATCTCCCACGATCTCTCTGGGATCGGCGACGGTGACCCCTTCATCCTCTGCCAGGAACCTCGGGGTGACCATGGATGACGAGCTCTCCCTCACAGCCCACATTGCTGCGGTCTCCCGGTCGTGTAGATTCACCCTCTACAACATCCGGAAGATCAGGAGATACCTGTCTGAGCATTCCACCCAGCTGCTAGTCCAAGCACTTGTCCTCTCAATCTAACCAGACGCGCCCATGTTACCCCGCTCCTCATCTCCCTCCACTGGCTTCCCGTCACGGCCCGTATCAGATTCAAGACTCTGGTACTGACCTTCCGAGTGGTGAACGGGACTGTACCCGACTACATCAAGTCTCTCCTGCAGCCTTACACCCCCACCCGCCACCTACGGTCTTCTTCTGACAACCGTCTGGTGGTCCCACCGCTCAAGAGCGCCCGTTCCCAACACAAGCTCTTCTCCTGTCTGGCCCCCCAATGGTGGAATCAACTCCCCACCTCAATCAGGGACACTGACTGTCTCCCCACCTTCAAGAAAAGGCTCAAGACACACTTGTTCCGGGAGTACAACGGCACTTAGGAATGCTTGGCTGGACCTGATGTTAGTTTCCTCCAGGATCACAATGACTCGTATTGAGAGACTTGTTGCTCTTGTTGGTTAGTTGTGACGGTTTTTAAATTCTTGTACTCGCTGTGAAATATTTTACTGTTGATTGTTGTTTTGTCTTCTTTTCTACAGGTACACTCTTGCACTTTTTGAGTTTCATGTTGTTTAATTGTAACTTGTTTAACTGCATGCTCTTATGGTTCTTCCCTTTGGCACTTATTTGTTTTTTTCACAATGTATGCTTCATGTTTTGGCTGCTCGCAATGTTTGGGGCTATCCTGTTGTTATGATCAGTGACCTATGCTCTTATGTAAAGCTCTCTCTTGGAAGTCGCTTTGGATAAAAGCGTCTGCTAAATGCATAAATGTAATGTAAATGTAAAAAACGATCTAGATTATGTACCCTTTAAGCTAAATATATGTACCTTGTTTGGCCAACTCTACGTTTTCCTCTATCTTGTAATTAAAGTGGTTGAAAATGAAGTTGTCTGATGAAATATGGTGGACGGAGAAGATTTTTGTAAAAAAAAAATGGCTGCGTGAAATCTCCTTGATAAAGGATGATTTGCCTTAAATATACATTTATTTATATCATTAGAAAGCCCTAGTTCTTTTCTTCAATGTGATATAAACAGTTCAGGTGTATGTAAATGTGAATATGCAATTTTGGCTCAGGCTGGAAAGGGATAATGTAACCTCAAAAATTAAATGGTTGAAGTCCTGGTTCAAACACGGTTCATTTTGGTACTGTATCCCAGAGCACTTATTCAAAAAAGTTGGCGGTCTGGATTTTCTCTTAAGGGCAGACTTTAATATTGACAAATTACCTATATCATTATCAGAGTTCCACAAAAAATACTGTTATATTGGAAAATGTTATATGTACATAACTTTTCACCACACACCTCTGTACTCTGGAATAATAGATATGTATTACATCGCAACAGATCTTAGTTTTGTGAAGATTGGTTTGGGAGGAATATATGGTCCATAACTGACTTAATGGGTGGCAGTGGCAATCTTTTAAACTATGAACATTTTTGCACTAAACATAATTTCAAACCCTCACAATCAGATTTCACTAAATTACATAAAGCACTTCCCAAAGAATTAAGTCTTTCTAAAAAAATATATATGAGCATACCAGATTATATAGCCACGACTGGCTCCACTATCAATTCAAGGGATTTACATTTTGGATAAAAAGTTCAATAATCATTTCATTAGAAGTTGTTTCACTAAAAACCTTTACCCTGAAAATCCCAACACAAATACCATCCTGCATAAATTTGATAAAAAATGTATATAAAACTAAGAACAATGTATTTTAAGAAACACACTTCATTTACTTGCAGTTATGAGCAACATTTACCCCTCTAAAGACTCGCTTAGACTCTGCTTTGGTATTGATGATAATGCATGCACATTTTGTGAAAATGAGGATTGAAACTACAGACCATAATCTTTTCTTATGCAACACATATTTTGGTGTGATATATACAATTGGATACAACAAAATATCTCTTAATTCCCTACTTCTATCTCCAGAAACGACATAACATTTGCTTTGATATTGCAAAGCAAAGACAATGAACTCTGTTCAATACAATACAATTCTGTGTCTAGCAAATTGTTTTATCCACAAGTGTAGAACTATAAAATCATACCCCAAGTTTGTATTTTTTGTAATGCATTTTAATTGTATTTTAAATAAAAAATCTAAAAGGTCCAAAGGAACAAAAATTATACGGCATCCTACATCTAACACTTCCTGACTGAAGTAAATTACTGAACTTAGAATTAATTCTCCCCTTGTACGACAATGTCTTATGGGTTATTAATCATTTAATTTTATTGTATTTTTAGTATTACTTATTATTATTCATGTTATTAACAGCTGTTTCCTCTGACTGTTTTCTATATATCCTTATACTTAAGTTGTGGATTATATGTTGCCATGTTTGTTTTTAAATTCTGCAATAAAAACGACAAAAAAAGAAACGGACCATCCGGACAAACGCGCCATCTTTCAAGTTCAGGGAAGGCCCGTAACTCGCCATGCGAGTAATAACGGTTCTTGGGACACCACTGGATAGAAGTAAAATATATTAATTTTATTTCTATAATTTTTTCGTTTTTAAAGTCAAAAGTTGTTTGCAATGCAATTTTCTCCAGAGGATTCAAAATGCAGCAGCCCGCCTGGTCTTCAACCTACCCAGACGCTACCATGTCACCCCGCTCCTCATCTCCCTTCACTGGCTACCCATCACAGCCCGTATCAGATGTAAGACCCTGGTACTGACCTTCCGAGCAGTGAACGGGAATGCACCTGCCTACATCCAGTCTCTCCTTCAGCCTTACACCCCCACCCGCCACCTACGGTCTTCTTCTGACTACCGTCTGGTGGTCCCACCTCTCAAGAGCACCCGCTCCCAACCCAAGCTCTTCTCCTGTCTGGCCCCCCAAAGGTGGAATCATCTGCCCACCTCCATCAGAGATACTGACTGTCTCCCCACCTTCAAGAAAAGGCTAAGGACGCACTTGTTCCGGGAGTACAACGGTACTTAAGAAAGATTTGTTGGATCCGATGTTAGCTTATTTCCTCCAGAAATCAATGACACATCAATGAGGGACTTGTTGCACTTGTTGGTTAGTTGTAACTGAGTTTAACTACTTGTACTCGCTGTAGATTATATTATAGTTGGTTGCTTTCCTACAGGTACACTCTTGCACTTTTGAGGTTCATGTTGTTTAATTTGTAACTTGTTTAACTACTTGCTCTTATGTTTCTTCCAACTGGCAACTTGCTTATCACAGTGTACGCTCATGTTTTGGCTTCCTGCAATGTTTTTTTGTGGCTATCTCGTTGTTTAAGATCATTGACCTATACACTTTTTGTAAAGCTCTCTCTTGGAAGTCGCTTTGGATAAAAGCGTCTGCTAAATGAATAAATGTAAACATCTGTAAACATTTGTATTAGATGCTTAGACATATCCAATGTTTATCAGTGTTTATTATGACTACACCATCCACAAATCTCAAAGCAGAACAGCTATTTCTCAGCCTGCCTTTCAGGTCCACAAGCCCTGGTACCCTGAGTGTGCTTCCTGCTGTTGCCAGGGATGGCTTGAGAATCAGATCCCACCTGGTGACTGCTTGCTGCTGCCTTCTACCTCCTTGCTCTTTCACCTGCTCTGCATCCAGTGCTGGTCCCACCCTCCTGCTCTGCATCCAGGGCTGGTCCCAACCTCCTGCCCTGCATCCAGTGCTGGTCCCAACCTCCTGCTCTGCGTCCAGTGCTGGTCCCTCCCAGCAGGGGCGGTGCGTCCCATTGGGCAAGTCGGGCAGTTGCTCAGGGCCTCGGCCACCAGGGGGGCCTCGTCGTATTTACAATAAATTTTTTAAATAATCACTTGTCATTGCAAACGAATGACAATTCAAATTAAGCATGAAAACACAATTCTTTAATTCTATTCTTTATAGCTAAATTTTATCTTAAATCCATCATGGAACATATGATTCAGGTCATGACGTTTCTGTCAGGAGAATTTGTCGTGTGGTGGAGTGTGTATGATCGCGGAAACATTAAACGATTTCAAAGTGGCAGTGAAAAAATAAATAAGAAAAGGGAGGAGAAGTTAAGTGAGAAATTACCTAAGCTAACGCAGTTTTTCCAATCAAAGAATGCGTCCGTGGAAGATGAAGACATTTCTGATAATATTTCAAGTGCTGCTGGGCCAAGTTTAGCTATTGCTAGCAGCAGCAGACAAACAGCCACTTCAACGCCAACTACCGTATTTGACGGAAAATAAGACGCGGCTTGTACTCCGATTTTACAGTTTTCTTGTGCGGCTTATATTTGGAAGCGGTTTATAGTCCGGTTTTAGAACAAAAAAGTGGCTTTGTCACCATCTCAAGATCTCTACAGACCATGCAGCTAATTTAATGCTCAACACTTGAACGGGGGCTTATTACTTGAAAGGGGAATTATTTACTGTGTCGTCTCAGTTATACTATCAGGGCTTGGAAATACAGTGACTTGCTAAAGTATTTCATAATAATTTCAGTTAATCAAACAGCTGCAAGACCCAGTGAAATGTTATAGGCTAGCTAGCAAAATAACGCTAGCATCGCTAACAACATTACTAATTCAACTTTGGTAGTGTAACCGAGCTCTTTGTAAGTTCGTTTTAGATATAATTGTATATGATTGTGTGGACAATAAGACACGGACGCAGTCTCTTTTCATAACTTGTATTTTGCCACTGCTCTTCTTTAGCCTGGCTCTGCCCTCCTACGTACTTCTGCTCAATTTTGATTTTGCTTCTGTACTAGGTCTGGCCATGTAAGCCTGTCAGTCAGATGTACCGGCCAATCAGCGAACAGAGGGAGTGGCTGTCGTGCGCTAGTTTGTGTTGTAGTTCCGTAATGGCGGCGGAGAAAGATGCGAGCGAAGCCATTCGGTCCGTTGTGGCAACGCTGCCGAATATCCATAAGCTAAAGCCAGAGCAAGAACAAGTTTTGCTGAGTTTTGTTGGTGGCCATGATGTTGTGGCCCTCCTCCCCACGGGGTTCAGGAACAGTTTGATTTTCCAGCTACGGCAGCTAGCTCTGTTACAGTAGTGGTGAAGGAGTTGTCTAAGGCGAATGCTAGCGATTGGTTATGGCAGATCAGAGTGGCCCTGGGCAGATCCAATAGTTTTACACTTCAACAGAGTACCCGCCTACAAGGAAGTCAACGCTTGTCAATGGAGCGAGCCCAGACTCTCTGTACAAATGAAATGTACGAGAGTGGTTAGGACCGGGCTAGCTCTTCTTGACATCGCCATTCGAACAGCCCTCACTGATTTCACATATGCTTTCAGCATCAAGCCTACGGCAACTCCCGAGGGACAAAACACCCATGTCCGTTGTCACATAGAAAGGTCTGCTACAGTGGACTATCCTCAGGATTTGCAAGCTAGCTAAACTTATACTATATCTAAAATATTTTGTAGACATAACAATGGATTCTGCCACTAAATGAGTGACTTTGCTTTATTTCTGGACATACTATCCACAACCGAAGTGTGTTACACAATGTGCATTACTCTTGGTACCCAGAATGCCCTGCGGCAAGCTGAAACGCTACTAAGTTAAGGGCATTAGCTTAGTAAAATAAGCGTTGTTTGGAGTTCTATTGTTGTGTTTGTTCTGTTTTGATATGCGTAATGCTATGGTCTATAGTTTAGATAATTTGAGTGTTCACCTTGATTGGGAATGTTGTCTAGTTAGATCGGTATCTAAGCTGTCCGCTACGACAGTGCGTTTGGGCAAGTAATCAATCGTGAGTACTGGTCCGCTCAACGTTAGCCGGTGCAACGGTGACGTTGTTTGCTTAAAAGTGTGATTAAAACTTTTTTTTTCAAACAGAAAGTGCTCATTCTGGGGGGGGGGGGGGGGGGGGGGGGGGGGGGGGGGTTGCTGCTTATGGGGGGCCTCAAAATTGTTCTTTGCCCAGGGCCTCCAATTAGCTAAATCCGCCCCTGCCTCCCAGCCTCCTACCACTAACCCCTGCTCAGGAACCAGCACTGGTTGCAGCCAGATTTGCAAGCGGCTTGTGGAAAAATTCGACCAACTGTCGAAACGATCGCGCCCATGTTATCAAATGGCCAACCAAACGGCCAAAAACTATATCCGATCAATTCTCAAAATGTAAACATTTTTAAATAAAAAACACTGATTGATGATTGCGTTGACTGTCAAGCCAACTTATTAGTCAGTTGTTTCTAAACAGTGTGTTTAAGAGCGAGATAGATGAGCTGGCATACACTCAAGCAGAGGAGACACTGAAACCCATAGGCTACATCACAAACCAACAAAGAAATTTGGGAAGATTGACGACACAAAGTTAATCATCGAAGTTGAGAAGTAGCCTAGGCCTACATGGAGTTGTATGACCCACAGCACTTATTTTACAAAGACTATGGCAAAATAGCCTAATGTTGTCATGTTATGTTGGGATGCTGTTGCGACAGCTGATAGAGCAACAAGTTGCCTAAATAATTTATGTACCATGTCAGCTTTACATTTGAAAAAGGAAAGCTCATCCATCCATCCATCATCTGCCGCTTTTCCGGGAGTCGGGTCGCGGGGGCAGCAACCTAAGCAGGGAGGCCCAGACTTCCCTCTCCCCGGTCACTTCCACCAGCTCTTCCTGGGGGACCCAGAGGCGTTCCCAAGCCAGCCGAGAGACATAGTCCCTCCAGCGTGTCCTTGGTCTTTCCCGGGGCCTCTTCCCAGTGGGACGTGCCCAGAACACCTCACCAGGGAGGTGTCCAGGAGGCATCCTTATCAGATGCCCGAGCCACCTCAACTGGCCCCTCTCGACGCGGAGGAGCAGCGGTTCTACTCTGAGCCCCTCCCGGATGACCGAGCTTCTCACCCTATCTCTAAGGGAGAGCCCGGACACCCTGCGGAGAAAACTAATTTTGGCTGCTTGTATTCGCGATCTCGTTCTTTCGGTCACTACCCACAGTTCGTGACCATAGGTGAGGGTAGGAACGTAGATCGACTGGTGAATAGAGAGCTTCTATCATCGTGAAAGGCTTGGTGACCGGGGCAGAGTGTAAACAGCCTCGCGCCATTCTTAGCCAATAGTGGCGCTTCGCGGTGCATTGTGGCACTTCGCGGCCAGTGTGTCGCAGGCGTAAGGCTGCGATCCACTCAGGTCAGGGTGCAGTTTTTACCATCTCTGAGTTCTTGTCTTGTTGCTTATTGGGGGATGCGTGCCTTCCGAATTTGCATATGGACAGTATGCCTACTGAACTCCTCCCCTTGAACCGTTGGGGATGAATCTGGGGGTTGGGTTGTGTGTATCCCATATCTCCAATACAGGTACCAACCTTGGCATAGTAATATGAAACGTGCTGTTGGAGATACTGTTGAGTTTCTGTGTTCTTTGACCAGGACTTGCTGGGTGTATATCTGGCCTCGCTCGCTCCACCTAAACCAATAGGAGCAGAGCCCCTATGGGGCGGAGCTCCACGACATAGAACAATGGTTATAGAGCAAAGAACCTTCCCAGCTCACCTTTGTTCAACCCGGCTGAATACATAAGTTAGCTTTGGGATAATGAACGGTGGGCTGACGCCCTCTTATATAGGGGGCACCTGGCGGTGGATACATTTTGTCTTTCAGTGTTCGGCTAGGGGTATGTAGAGGAGTAAACCAATAGGTGTAAACCCCTATGGGGCTCCGCTCCAATCATAGAACTGGATTCATCTCCATAACCATTGTTCGCACTATTAAAAACCTGCAATTTTTTGGTTCCAGATGGGGAAAAAGTTTTCCGAACCTATTTAATTTTGGTCGAAATGCCCCAGATGTTTCAAAATGTTGTGCTATAACGGGAACAGTATCCATTCTTTGTTGGTTGAAAAGGGGTTTGAGATCACTGCAGATCATTAAGTAGAGCCTAAAAATAACGCACCGACTGTAAACTTGACCTAGTGACCTCCAAGTATGCAAGAACAACTTAAAGTAGATGTGCAATTGTGACTGTAACACAGTATGACAATGGATTAGCCACTTCTAACGATTAGGATAATGTCTCCCAAAAACTGACATTTCGCTATAGGAGCTGTAACTGTGTAGCTACGTCGCTCTTCATGGACACATACCCAGGGCACTCAAGTTTTTTCAAAAGTTTGGCATGAGATAGTTGTAAGCAAATTGTAACTGATTGAACTACTTGTGCTCGCTGTGAATTATATTATTGTTGCTTGCTTTCCTCCAGCTACACTAGCACTTTCAAGGCTCATGTGGTTTAAATGGTAGGTGGCATTTAACTCTGTATAACTCGAGACAGCTATCAACTCGGCAGAAAACTTAGCTCCGTATGACTTTGCCTCGTCCATTAATTATATATATCTCTGCGTGAGATATCCAAGGTGTTGCATGAGAGTGTGAACTGGTTGAAATGCGTGAGTCTCACAGCGAATGCGTGAGTCCTGCATACCACTTTGTTAGAACACTTGCATTCACATGCACATTATTATGGGTGCACAACCCTGATAGCTACTGTAGTACTGAATATAGCCTGATTTAAGTCAAACCAGGGGCATAGGTTTGTTTCCAAATGTCCGTGGGACAGTTTTTTGGATGCAGCCATTAAATGTAATTTCCTTAATAAAAAGTGCGGAGGACAGATTTGTCGTTTACATGTGGGACATGTATAATGAAACCTACGCCTCTGAGTCAAATACAAAGATATGCAAAAACAAATAAGTATGAGGACCTTTTGAGATGAAAACTGTACAAGAGCACAGAGATAATTTTGCAAGCACAGTGACAGTAATGATACCAGTCAATGTTAACACAAATCATAGCCTTCCATGGGTTGGTAGTTGAGTCTGTGTGAAGGTCATTACGGTGTGAGCAGCTTGAACTCCTCTGCAGCTTGGGACTTATGATGGGATCACAACCATCCAATCTGGGAGACCACCGTTAGATCTCTGAGCCTCTACCATTAGGACTTCTCAATGACACTAAGCACAGCTGCTTTTAAGACTGACAGGCACCTCTAGAGCAGCGTACATTTGAAGAATTTGATTCTCTTTGACTTCTTCTCTGTGATTTTGACAGAACCACTACCTCCCGGTGGATTGCTGTCCGTCTGACAGAGAGAGGAGGGGAACTATGTTTGACACAAGGAAAATAACATGAAATGGAAGAGTTATATGCTCCATAATAAACTTTGTTGTGAAATATTGTATTGATAGTATATACAATGTGTGTGTGTGTATGTATACATATAGAGAGAGGTAGAGAGTATATTTGTCACTGTATACTGAAGCTAACTTTTATTATGTCCATAACTTACTATTTTAGTGTTGAGGTTATGCATGATGTCTCTGCCTAGGGTATAAAAAGCCTGAGGGGAAAAAACAGCAGTCAATTGTCAACATTCTCACAGTTCAGTGCATAGCTCTAAATTACAACTTAGGTAGGCTACTGTATATGCCATTATCACATTTTATACTCCTTACCTCTTTAACATTTAAACTTGACTTAGCACTCGTTTCCAAGAATTTTACTCCAAAATCAATTGCTAGCTGGGGACACCAAATAAACAAATCAGGGATATTATACAGAGATATACAGATGATAGTGCATTACACAATCAAATAAAAGCTCATTAGTAATGCAATCAGATTCACCTTCTCTCCTCTATCTTTAGACACCTGTCTCCTTTCAGTCATGTCACATTTGTTACCGAGGATCATCATCTCCACATCAGATGAGGCATGCTAGGGACCATTACAACACGCATGGAAAGCAAGTAAAATCAGCTGCATCAATACATGAAAATACATAGGAAATCGTTTTCGCATTTCTAATCTCAATTCTGCATACAGAAAATTAAAAAACAAATATGAAGCTTAGCGCAAATTCAGTCAGGCAAGACCGAACCCTGCACTCGGGCTCACACGATGTTTCACTATTCACCCTCTCCGCTATGAACGCTCTCTTCTTTCCCTCTTCTCATGTAGGGCTGTCATATGGGTTTCAGTAGGCAATCGATTAGCCGCTCTCTTCTATCAATTAGCGGTGACAGAACTTTCCCTGCCTGCCAGCCTATCATAATGATGCCGTGCCTTTAAATACGTGTTTCTCACTGTTTAGTTTGTCAATGCTACCAAAGTGCGCGACCCTCCACCTCCCCGTCGCCGCCCGGTGACTTCGTTCCGGTGTTGAATTCTGTCAGGGAGTGAGATTTCGGCACAACACCGGCTCCCTGGGTCGTCGGCTACCGCCACCACCACCAGTGTCTGGACTATGTGGGGGATTTCTCTTCGGATGCGAGGCAGACGCCCTTTGATCATTTATTTCCCATGGGGTCTAAGCTCCAAACACTTGTAGTACATTTATCATCTGTAATAAACATCACTTTACTCATCAAGGTCTCTCCTGATTGAAATATATTACATCTTAATTAACTGCAATCAGGGCCGGTCCTTCCTACAGGCGACATAGGCAGCTGCTGGACTCAACCTTGGTTACTTCAATTAAAGGGCACATTACATTGTTACAATTTACATTCACACAACCAACCTCTTCAATATTACAAATCCAGTTCTTTATATTTTCAAAGGACTTCTCGTTGCTGATGTCATAGACCAACATTATGCCCTGAAAGGATGAAACACTGCTGGTAATTTATTGTTCTCTTTTCATTTTTAACATGTCTGTAGCATATAACTGTTGATCGTATCAATAAAATAAAAAATATATATAGCCAATATATTTTGAGTTATAGATGATATAAGATAGGTAGTATGATCCGTGAAGTGCAGGGTAGGTCTTACCATGGCTCCCCTATAGTATGCTGTGGTTATAGTTCGAAACCTCTCCTGTCCTGCAGTATCCCTGTAAAGAATAGGCAAAGTATAAACTGTGTCAGGCCTTCTTTGAAGTTCATAAGATTCTGTACATTATGTAAACTATTGGTCACTTGTCACAGTGTTAGTTAAATAATAGTCTGGAATATCAGTTGCCCCAATGAGTTACCTTATGTATAGTAGGCATGCAGTCACCTACCATATTTGTAGCTTGACTCTCTTTCCGTTTAACTGTATTGTTCTGATTTTGAAGTCTATACCTGCAATTACATTATGGCAATGGAATGTACATTGCTGAGTTATGTTTGAAATAATAAGAACTTAAAGTAAGAGCATGACCCCAAGCTGGTTATCTTCTGCCATTGGATATTGAAGAATATAACAGTTCTTAATTAAGTGATGGGCCACCACATGCCATCTATACCGACCCAGTGAGAGCAGGGTACTCACCTATTGTTGATATGAAGGTGGTATTGAAAGCGTTTTCGCTGAATCTGAATAGAAGACATGTCTTGCCTACTCCACTATCTCCAATTAGCAAGAGTTTGAACAGATAATCGTATGTTTTCGCCATTTAAACACTCTGGTGCGTAATAGTTAACGATAACGTCTATCTAGGCTACTTAGAATCTAACGCGTAGATCTAACAATCCGCTTCACTTCAGCAGCTGTCTGGGGAGGAGTTAGGCAGTGACGTAGACATCAGTTGCAGACTGGTCCATGTAGTTGTAGACGATGTTTAATATTTTCTACGATTTCTAACAATCATGCATAGGCTACGATTTCAAGTTGCAATAGCTATTGTGCAGACTGAAAACCGGCTGTATACAAACTGTAGTCTAAATAGCCTAACGTTTTTGGAAGGTTTGGAGAGCACGTGTTGAATGCATAGCCAATTTACAAATATTATCGTCCTTTAATAAAAAAAATAACATAGGCCTGACCGCTAGCGGAGTTTTGCCAGATTTAATTTAGGATTTCCACCAGTGGTAGCCAGTATTTATTTCTTAAAGTAGACCTATGCTATTTTAATAAGATATAGGCTACACACATTTTTTTGTGTTAGCCTTTTGTACTAAGTATTTTGCACATTTATAGTTTGTCCAAACGACATAAGTAACTTGCAATATTTTGAGCTTGTTGGCAGACATACTCCCGTGCGTCGAGCGGTGGGTAAAATATTTTTCCAGACTAGCTTTTTTACCGGAGTATTCACACAGTGAAAATGCCTGTAAGTAAACAAAGTTTACTCGTGATACAGTGGTCATTTGTTGTTGAAAGTCGTCATATGATGAAGGACTCTAGATTGTTGTGTCTATTCCAATATGTAATGATGGTATTCAATGACACAAGTCTGTGTTCTAGAAAGAGTGCTCTGGAGTCGCAGAGGTCCGATTATATCAGCTTTAACACAGCAGTTGGAAATCAACAACAGCTCTGGAGTTGTCTACGTTTCCCTACCCGCAACAGAGTTTGGGTTGGTTCACGAAGTCCAACTGGCTATCTGTCCCTGCCCCAGCATATATTATACAGTGCAGTAAAACAAAAACACAAGAAGAAGGTTGAGCTTGTTCTCTTGTGCAGCAGGTAGTTGTTCTTGCCGACGCGTCCCACCTGCTCGGTGCTGTCTCAGCCCGGTTTCAAGGTTGCTTCTGAAATGGAGAGATTAAGACACAAAGTACAGCCTGCGTCTGAAGGATTTAAATTCTTTGTGTCTATTCCAATATGTAATGATGGTATTCAATGACACAAGTCTGTGCTCTATGTAGCAGATACGAGATATACATATATTGTTTTCCTCTTTATCTTTAATACTAATTTCCTATACGTGTAGTCACTAGCCAATCAGCAGGTTGGATATATAGGCGAGGCTAAACAGGAAGTAGTCCGAGTAGTCAGAGCCTGAACACGTTTTTTTTATTTTATTTTTTTATTAGCAATTTCAACAATGTCAAATGCATTTGAGTTTACAAGATACATAAAGTAAGAAAAACATCATTTACATTCAGAGTAAACATGTATCAATACAAATTAAAATTAAAATTAAAAAAATTAACACTAGGGGGTATAAACCTTTACATAAATATATTTAAATTACTACAGATTGTTACTGTTTTAATGGCCTTTTGTTTAAGATAATTTTTTATTGAAAAAATATACTGTCTGAGCTCTCCGTTCAAGGCAATAAAGCAAGGTTTTCTTCCCATTAATTTGCATCTATGAATATGATACTTGGCCATAAAAATAATAAGATTAATTATATATACACAGGTGTTTTTCCTGGAACCGTCAAAAAGCCCAAACAATACATCCTTCCAAAATAAATAAAAATCAGCCTCAATATTTTCAGTAATAAACTTACAAAGATTTTGCCAAAATTATTTTACAATTGGACAATGCCAGAATAAATGCACAACCGTTTCTTCACATTCATTACAAAAAGTGCAAACAACATCAATGTCTTTCTTAAATCTTTTCTTAATATAGCTTTTTGCTGGATAACATTTATGGATACGTTTAAATGAAATTTCCTTCACTTTATTTGTGACTAAATATACATTAGGTAAAAGCCAGACATTCTTCCAAACAATATCATTGACAAAACGATTCCAGTAAGGAATAACATAAGACACTGTAGTTATATCTCTCTGAAACAAAGTTCGAATAGATCTATTATTATTTCTACCAGTATTGGAAAAGCAGGTTTTGCCTATAGGGGAGTCTGTAACAAGATTATGCACAAGGGGACAATTTTGGAGAGTAACCCTTGGCTGAGATTTAAAAAGCATACAAATACCAGAAGGTATTGCACCAAATACTTTTGCATAATCCCCAGGTGTCACTGGAATCCTGTATTTAGCAAGAAACTCCTCATAATTGAAAGGACGACCCTTCTCATTAAATAATTGATCTACCAGCAAGATATTATTACAAACCCAATTTTCCAAAAAGAGAGATTTGTTTTTATATAAAATGTTCTTGTTATTCCAGATCAAATAGTTGTGAGGAGAAAAATTGTGTTTGTATATGAGAGACCAAGCCAAAAAAACCTGTCGATGATACGCAGATAATTTCACGGGAATTTTGTCAATGTCATAGTCACAAGCAAGAAAAAAGTTTAAGCCACCAAGATTAGACAACACATGGAGAGGTATCATATTCCAAACTGAAGAGGGGTTTCCAAAAAACTGTTTCAGCCAATTTAACTTAAAAGTATTATTTACAGTACCAAAATCCAATACATTTAGTCCACCATTTTCATAGGAATCCATAAGAACAGTCTTTCTTATATAATGTGTCTTATTTTTCCAGATGAAATTGAATATCATTTTGTCTATCTCCTTTAGTATCTTATTATCCAGATGCAGGGCCAAAGCCGCATAAGTCAAACGAGAGAGACCCTCTGCCTTAGTAATCAACACTCTACCTCTCAATGATAAATCTCTTAATAGCCATTGATTACATCTTTTTTTAGATTTTTTAATGACAGGAGAAAAATTGGAATGACTTCTCTTATGTTGGTCTTTGGTAACTACAATACCCAAATAGAGAACTTCATCTTTAATTGGAATATTGTAAAGAGAAGAGGAAGTGCACTCCTTAATAGACAGAAGTTCACACTTATTAACATTCAAATGTAGACCAGATGCCTCTGAAAATTCTTTAATTGCTTTTATAGCAACAGGAATTTGAAACTGATTCTTCAGAAATAGTGTGGTATTGTCTGCCAGCTGTGTCAACAGTAATTCACTGCCAAGTAGAGAGATACATTTCACAGCACTAGCTTTAATATGGTCAGCCAACAACTGAGCCACTAAAAGGAAGAGATAGGGGGAGGTAGGGCATCCCTGCCGTATACCTCTAGACACCTCGAATCTAGGGGATGTGCCGCCTGTTAACTGAATAGAACTATTACTATGCATATACAAAGTTTTAATAGCCGTAGAAAAGTAATTACCAAATCCAAACTTTCTCAAAGAATGCAAAATAAACTGATGCTCCACAGTATCGAAGGCCTTGTAAAAATCCAAAAACAAAATAAAGCCATTATCATCAATCACATCTGAATAATCCAAAATGTCCAAAACCAGCCTAATATTATTTGTAATATGTCTTTTTGCCATGAAACCAGATTGTGTTTCATCAATAATAGAAGTCAACACCATCTTGAGTCTTTTAGCCAAAAGTATCGCTAGAATTTTATAATCATTGTTAAGCAAGCAAATTGGGCGCCAATTGTCAATTAGCAGTTTGTCTTTGTTGGGTTTGGGAATTAAAACAGTCACCCCTTGAGTCATAGTAGTTGGGAGGCAATTTTTCTTTAAGGATTCCGTAAAGACCTCCAATAAAAATGGAGCTAGTTCATCGGCAAATGCCTTGTAAAATTCTGACGTCAGCCCATCAGTACCAGGTGACTTGTTGTTTTTTAGCAGATTCAAATTATTCTTAATCTCCTGTAGAGAGATAATCTTATCGCACATCTCCATTTGGCTCTTATCAATAGTTTTAACATTCAGAGAGTCCAGGTAATTATCCGCAGTTCTATGGCAAAAATTAGAGCTATATAATTTTTTATAAAAATTGCTACAATAATTGGATATCACTTTGAAGTAATCTGTAATAACCCCATCAATATTCAATTTATTAATACTCTGGTTATTGGAATGAGCTCTTTCCAAATTAAAGAAATAGTGTGAATTTTGTTCCCCCTCTTCCAACCACTTAGCTCTCGATCTAATAAAAACACCCCTTGCCTTCTGATTATACAAGTCATCTAATTTAGCTTGTAGATTAACTAACTCAACTTTTTCCTCGTCTAATAAAGTATTTGGGCTTTTATTTGACAAAAAGGCAATCCTTGTTATTACCCTTAATTCTGCAGATCTTTGAGATTTGGACTTCATAGAGCCATATTTTCAAAAAAAAATTCCCAACTCAAATTTAAATAGCTCCCAATTACTACTAAATTGTTCTTCTTCTTTAGCTTTTGACCAAAAATAAGAAATCTGATTTAAAACTTCTGTTCTAACATCATCATCTTGTAATAGTGAGCAATTGAGTTTCCAATACCTTGACTGAGCAGTCCCACTTTTCAAATTGGATAACTTTAAACAAAAACATATCGCCTTATGATCTGTAAGAGGAGTTGGGCATATATCCACCTCTATAGCATCTTTGTTAAGACTCCCAGAGATGAACCAAAAATCAATTCTAGACTGACTCGAACCTGTACTATTACTCCACGTGAATGATTTATCATCAGGATATTTTTTTCTCCATATGTCTATGAGATCAAATCTATCCATAAAAGCTATGAGACTAGTATTGTTTCTATTTGGCTTACCAGGAGGCCATTTATCCATATGACAATCTAAAATGTTGTTAAAGTCCCCTCCCAATAACAGAATGGCGCTAGGAAATTTAACCAACCAGTCTTCCAGAATATTCTCTAAGATACCAGTCAGGTCATCATTCTCCTTTTTTGTGTTATATCCATAGATTTTGCAAATAATAAAAATCAACTCGTTGTGTTTAATCAATTGACATATAAAGTGTCCAGCTGGATCACATTTTGTAAGTAAAACCTCTCCACAAAACCTATTCTTTAATGTAGCCACTCCCGCAGAACGTTGTGTACCATCAGAAAGCCATATGGAATTACCCCATTGAGATTTCCAAAAATTGACGTCATTTGAAATAGAATGTGATTCTTGAAAGTAACAAAAATCTGTCTTGAACTGTTTAGCATATAAAAATAAAGCTTTACGCTTAACATTGTTACGCAAACCCCTAGCGTTAAGAGAAACAAAAGATAACGATAGCATATTGCTATAACTAGTAGTGAATAACTATGGATACTTTGAAACAGTGAAATAGAACCATGTATCCGAGAACCGCTCGATAGTGATTGTAATTGAGCATTTCTGAAAATAAAACATTAAAAGTTGCTTGTATTATTTCACAATTAGAAGTAAATGAGGCTCAATATAGTCTGGAGTAAAAGAAACCTGAGTAACTTGAAAGTATATCACTTCTGCATACGCCTATACCTCAGACATTAATAGCCTATCATTTCACCCAGCACCAATATAGTAAATTGCACCAATATAGAAAGTAGACAAACAGCTGTATGCACCACCAGATAGATTCAACATTTCAATGAACCTGAGATATTGTAAGATACCCTACTCATACCTGTCAACACTCCCGTTTTCTCCGGGAGTCTCCCGTAATTTGTATGGCTCAAACCTCGTTATATAAATAGGCTATTCATATCAACATATTATTTCAATGTTGTCCAGTTGCCAGATCTTGTATGAAACGCATCCTACTCACATAATACATATCGTACAATTTTCAACCCATTTGTGACCGCACCAGCCGTCTACATTCTCTGCCGCAACCTACAACCCAGTTGCGCTGTTGATATCTGCGCAGGTAGGCGGGAGAAATGGAATAATACATGGTTGAATTTTAATACAGAATCACTTGTAGAAATGGCAAAAGTCTCAGGTGGTGCTACGGCAAAAAAAAAACGAAATATAAATATATAGAAATATAAATTTAACAGTACATGGACGGAGACATTTAATGTCTTATCAGCAAGCCGCATCGACAAATGCCACGCCTTTTGCAAAGTGTGTCACGCCGATTTTAGTATCGCACACGGAGGGAAAAATTATGTTAGGCAGCACATGAAATCACAACGGCACAGTCAGTCGCGCTGTGGAGGCCCACAGGCGATTTCGAGCTATGTAGGCTAACTAATGGGACGGACGGAGGCAGACACCGTGTTACAGAGTGAACTGAAAATGGCAATGTTGATTGCCAAAATGGTCAGAAAGATTTGTAAAATTTACAAAAAAAGTATGTAAACTAACATTGCACAATGTTACAATAAATACAAAAAAATAACATATCCTGGATTTTGGTACTCCAATGTTGACAGGTATGACCCTACTCTACCTTATTATCTTAGTTTATGTCTATAACATAATTTCTGAACCATTTACGAAACCTCTATACCTCCCACGAAGTAGGCTGCTTTTCCATCTTCACGAGCCTTCTTTATCGCGGGCCACAGCTTTTGTCTATTCTCTCTGTCCTCCTTACGCTGTGTGTCCACTGCAGCGACGCGATGCGAGCGACAACATGTTTTCCATTCATTTTCAATGGAGCCAGGCGAATCGCTTGCGTGGTGCATTGTGGGTAGCGACGCGACAGAGTTGAGATTTTCTCAACTTTATGCAAATGAGGAGCTAGCGATGGCCAATCGGAGTGTTTTCTTGTTTCTCGTAACGTAGCAACCATGGTCAACATTTCTAGCTTTCTAGGTTTCAAGGTGGAGGAGAAACTAATCGTTTGTGTGGCTGCTTACCCAGTCTTGTACGATACATAGCTGTATTCGTACAGAGATGTTAATAAAAAACGATGCATGGCGCAAGGTTGCCGAAGTTGTTGGTGCTTGTGCTTTCAAATTCAGTCTAGTCACATTACGTAACTTCGTTCTGTGGTAACTAGCACTAGCTAGCTAGCCTGGCTGGAACTCCCTATCGTATCGACAGATTAGCAGAGACTTTGAGTAATATAATAAAACGTTTTTACACATGTCAACGTGTATGTCTATTAAACAGTTTAGTATTTTGTATACAAGTTGTATTTTGATCGATGTTGCGAGTACGTAAACCCAAGTCTGCACACTTGGCCATGACAACTACAACAGTGACTTTAGAGAACTAGCTACATTCTACATTAATCTGTTTGAAACGCCCCCGAGCGTGGTGAACTGTGGGAAGGCAAGCGATGGCAAGCGATTCGCGTCGCTGCAGTGGACACGCACCGTTAGTCAAGTCCTCTGTGAAGCGCAGTCCCTTGCTCTGAATTAAGTTGTTATTCTTTGCAGCCTTCCAAATTGCATCCCTGTGTCTCCGGGAGATGAATCTGATAATGATACCCCGGGGCTTCGGGTCATCTTGTCGCTGTTTCCCTACACGATGTGCAACGTCAATGGCATCAGGAAGCTTCACCCTCTCCTCTGGCAGCACCTTTTGGCAGATATTGATCACCTCTGCCCGCACATTTTCCTTTTCCACTTCGGATACACCATAGAGCAGTGTTTCCCAAACTTTTTTTCTGGGGACCCATATTTTAAAAGTCACATGCCTTCGCGACCCAAGCCAATAGACATTATTCGTAAATCACAAAATTAAGGTGGATTTGACCATTAATGAGGATATTTTATTGTTATTTCAGAACTTGTAGGACTACTGCCATTGTTAATAAACTATCTCAGAGTGAGTGATCACTTCTCGCTGAACAATTGAACCAGCATTATTTAAAGAAGGTATCCAATAAGTGCCTATTTGGACATAAAATGTAGGCTATAAAAAAAAACATAAAGCCCATTTCTTCTTATTTTCAATATTCAATTGAACCAGAAATATTGGAACAAAATAGCCTATGTAATAATTACAAAAAGATTACAAATTATACAAAACATGTTGTACCATTTCAACATTGCTAATGGGATAGGTGGGCCTGTCTGCGTTTTTGTAGTGGTTTCAGTCCGTGGTGCAGGAGGAGAGCGCAACACGCATATCAGGCGCAGCATTCAGTCTGTTTCTGTGCTTTGTCTTCATTTTTGTGAGCACAGAAAATCCCAATTCGCACATGTACGTGGTAGTGAAAGGAATAAGCATAGAAATACTGGCCCTACTGAGAACAGTATATTCTGACGAAATGCTTATCCAGAATGATAAGGTCACAGATCCATAGCGTCTGTGCGATCGCAGCTGAGCTGCAACAACTCGGTTTCTTCTGCAGGTCTAAGCGTCAACTCAAGCAAAGCCTCAGGACTCTCAAATTCGAAGGGATTTTGCATCCACCTTTTATCATTCAGAATGGCATACCTCTCTGTTGGAAAATAGCGATCAAAGTTCTCAATAAGCGCAACGACATGAGTTTGAATAAGCGCAGACGGCTGCTGGTCTTTCAAATAGGGGAAGCTCATTTTCGGCCTAAATCATATATATTTTACATTAATTTTCTAGTTCACTGGCTAGTTCACCCCTACGACACTAGCCTAGCCTACTGTATATGAATGAATGAATGCATGAATGAATGAATGAAGGAACGATCAACGAAACAATATTAAACTCGAAGAAAATGTGGGAATTAGGTTAAACTGAAACAAGGCATGTGGTGTATGAAATGTATGATGAAAATTTGCTAGCAACTTCGCCTAGCAAATACCAAGAAATAGGTTGCAGCAGTTTGTCTTTCGACTACACTAACGGGGCGTTCACACTGCAGCGTTTTTTAACGCTCTGCACCGCTCGCCTTCCCACAGTGCCCCACGCTCGGGGGCGTGTTAGACAAGTTAATACAGAGTTGTAGTTCTCTAAGGTCACACTCAACCAGTCGTTTGTAGGCTGGGCTAGCGAGCTAGCAGTGGCACAGAACAGTCACGTAGTGACGAGACTGAATTTAAAAGTAGGCTATAAAAACACACTAGGAACACTGACGACATCGGCAACCATGCACTATTAGTTTAATGTAATCTTTAAATTCAGGCTCGTCACATTAGTAACTTTGTTCTGAACAGAACTGGGTGTGCAGACACATACGAAAAGTTTCTCCTCCATCTCGAAATTGTGAAACCTAGAAATGTTTATCATGACCAACGGTTGCTACGTTACAAGAAACAAGAAACCAATCCAATTGGCCAACGCTAGCGTTTTCACGCTCCTCATTTACATAAAGTTGAGAAAATCCAACTTTCAACGCTCTGCTCCGCTCCGCTCGCCTTCCCACAATGCCCTACGCGAGCGTCAACGCCTGGTTTCATTGAAAATGAATTGGAAGCCGACGCCCCGCGCCGCCAACTCCGCTGCAGTGTGAACGCACTGTTACAGAATCCGCGATGGGACTGAGCTTGAATAGCTTCGGGGACTTTTTATAGTACAAAATTACTGTCAATCAAAAGGAGATGCAGTCTTTCGACAGACCCTCCAATCATCACGCGGAAGCCCAGCGTCCAGGCCAGCCCACTCCTCCATTCACCCCCAGAGACGCTGAGCGTCCATGGGCGGGACATAATCGCAGCATTTATCCAATGACCGTATAGTTTCGAAGCACTGAAAAAAACTGTTCAAAGCTGCCCCATTGAAGTCCATGGAAGCTGAGCTACAACAGGGAAATGCACTGTGGCGCTACGGGAATGTATGAGAAGGAAATCAGTCAGACGACCTGCTAATATATGTATCTGATTCTGAATGAACTCGTCTTCGATATGAACGTGTTCTAACGCATTTAAAATGTTAACACAATAGTAAATATTTGACCATTAATTTGTTTAAGAAATCGCCACTGGCAGAGATGCAGATCGTGACAAGGCGACCCCAAAAAAATCTCTTGCGACCCACCTGAGGGTCGCGACCCAGTCTTTGGGAAACAATGCCATAGAGCCTTAAATTCCACCGACGTCCATAACGGAGAGCCTGAACACGTGAAGGACGGTAGTGCAGCTACCTGACTCGGCAGAGTGAAAAGAGTGAACAGTAAAGTTTAATACTAAACATAGTTTTAAGTTAGCGACACGAATTGCTTTCCTTTTTGCCTCTGGAGCGTGTAGACGTTAAGACGTTAGCGAGGCACAGTACACCGGCCAGAGGAAGAAGTTTAGAATTGCGTTGGGTTGTGCTAGCTAGCTGTCTTTTGATCCTTGCCGCCGCTGAGGTCGACAGTTCCCTGCCATTCAGAGACTGCTTCAGAGCTACAGCGACCGAGTGTAAACTGAAGAGAATTTTTGAGGTGAAGTAACCTGACTTTGGGGTTATTTAACAGCAAGCTGTAGTGGAGAGAAGCCATTGTGTTACTCGCGAATGCGACGGAGAGAGATGGACTGAAACTTTTGTTAATTGATTTGTCGCTTTGTCACATGCTAGGACCAAGACACTTTTGGCTAGCCTATTTGATTTGATACTTTGCAGTTTTTTTTGTGGACTAAGTCTGAACGAGATTTGAGTATTTTGCTCTGGACTGAAACCATTTTCTGTTTAACACAAGTATATAGTATTTAGTATGTTGGCCAACATTAGTGGTAACATGTTTGAATTACAACTGTGAAGAGTGATTTTGAATAACCAGGATATTTCTATACACTTGTTTTATTTTCCTAATTGGCTTAGTATAATAAATCATCACTAATTTTCAATCTTCAACTATTTGTTTATACTGCAAAGTTCTTGATCTTCTCTGAAGTAGGGGTGTCTCATCCCCTGCCCGTAGATTATGGTAGTTAGGGGAAGTACAGGGTAAGTTGCACATACGGCCACTTATACTTGTATTCTGTAATTTAGGTCATCACCGTGACATGTACAAACCCTAAAGCCTCAACTATTATATTCTTTTCACTTAGGGCAGGTTAGGATTGGGACTAGTAGGCCTGGGGTTTAGGGACTCAGATCCTTTATTCTCCAGCCTTTCAGGGAGGAGTTATTTGCCCCTACTAAGCGGATGTAGGTCCCGTTCGCTACATCTAGAAAGAGTGGTCTGGAGTCGCAGAGCTCCGATAATATCAGCTTTAATGCAGCAGTTGGAAATCAACAAGTACAAAGCTCTGGGGTTGTCTACGTTTTCCTACCCGCAACAGAGTTTGGGTTGGTTCACAAAGTCCAACTCACTGTCCGTCCCTGCCCCAGCACATATTATACAGTGCAGTAAAACAAAAAACACAAGAAGAGGGTTGAGCTTGTTCTCCTGTGCAGCAGGGAGTTGTTCTTGCCTACGCATCCCACCTGCTTGGGTGCCGTCTCCACCCGGTTTCAAGGTTGTTTCTGAAAGTGAAGAGATAGAGACACAAAATACAGCCTTTTTTCCACACTCTGGTCGAAACTCGTCTGGATTGTTCCTCTTTCTCCGCCTGCACCCCTGACTCCCCCCGCCCTGTGTGAGACACAATGTTTAAGCCTGAGCACACTTCTAAGTTCATAAGACATAACTTTAATAAGAACAATGCATAACTTTAATAAGCACAATATATTCTTTACTTCCCACACCCTGTGTGAGACACAATGTTTAAGCCTAAGCACACTTCTAAGTTCATAAGACATAACTTTAATAAGCACAATACATAACTTTAAGACATGCATCCTTTATAAAGTCGTACGAACATTGTTCCTGTTGCTATATGTAAGGGATAATGCCCTTCGAGGTGTCCAATATCACCTGATAATGGCCTCCGCGGAAGCAAGTTTCACGCCTCCGCATCGTCCATTATCAGGTGATATTGGACACCTCGAAGGGCATTATCCCCCTTATACCATGGTCACTTGCCAACAATTTTTTTTTTACAAACATTAATTTATGTTTTCAGGCGTTTTGCAAAAGAAATCTAACGTTAGCCAACTCTGATATTTTATAGTCCACTCAGCTCATAGAACCAACACCGGCTTTCCCTTGGCTGAGCTATTAGCCCGAAAGCTAACGTTATGCTAGCAAGATTCAGAGGCAATAACATTGTGTACGGTTGACAAACAGTAAATATAATTTTACAGTATGTTTGACAATGAGATTTGCTAGCTAACCAGCCATGTCACTGTCCCAAAATCAATATCAAGATTTTCACGAACAAAGTATCGGCCATACTAGTACTAGGCTACAGTACGGCCGCAGCCTGTGGAGCGAGTTGAATAGCAAATAGATGTGAGATGACCGCATCAAAGTTGACATTTTCTCCAAACAGTAATTAGTGTGTTTGCTGCAAGCAAAAACACTATTGTTATTGTTGGAATGGTGCTTCAGCATTCCAAGTATTGTTCTTTGAATCTTTATTCAAGCATCTTCTTCTATTTCTTCCGCGACACCTTTCAGCGCCTTCAAATCTTCAGCTATTAAAACCGTTCAGCTATCAAAAAATTCAGCCGTTTCAGGCCATGACTGCTATATCTTTTCAGCTTTGTACCTCTTATGCTTGAATTAATATAAATCAATATTCATAATATGTTTAACATGGTTTTCCAATGGAGTTTTTTTTTCAAATCCTCTCAATCCTCTTAAACGTCTTCAACTTTCAAATCCTTCTTCTTCCTCAATCCTTCAGCTACAGCCACCATTTAAACTTTAAAATGTTGACAAAACCCTAAACTATTTTTTTTAAATTCAGCTTTTTGATATCTAATCAACTTTTTTCAATATCACTGATTATGTTTCATTACTTTTTCAAGCCGTTTCTGAGATTTACATGGGTGTGTACGTGAAAGCCTAGAGTGCAGACTGAAACGCTTAGAGTGGAGGGGAGCTTCGGATGTCGTTGAAAAAATATTTCTAGTTTGCCAGCATTGCCACAATTTTCGCTCTTCATGCTTCATTTTGGGATCAATAGATAGCTAATGTTGTGCTGGTCGTAGACAGTTGTCTGTTGAATCCAACAGACGTACACATTTCTTCAGAGCCCCACGAAAGCGAGACAAAGTCCAACTCTCGCCCCATAGAGACCAATGCAAATCTGGTGACAAAATCGTCAGAGAAAGCAAAAAGAACAAGATTTTGAAACTGCCGGTAGAGTCGTATTTCTGACCGCACAGAAATATAAAGGACATCTCTGGTTTCGGCAGAGTCTTGGGTCTCGGAAAATATGCTTATTTTTTGGATTGGAAGTATAGTTTTGCGTCTAGGTTAACTTGTTTGAGGTGTGGATTCTAGCGAAATTTCTGTTATTCTTTGCCCTCAGCGCGTTAGCATTCATAGCTGCACCATCACCGTGGCAACCACACAAACAAGCGCCACTCAGTCTATTACACAGGTGATTGTTATTAGCTGATTAGTGGAGACACAGGACAAGCTATTCAGTCAACTCGTCTCATTAAAAGACTAAGAGCACCACAACACAACTACTACCACTACTGCTATATTTTATGCCACTACTACAACTGCTAATTCTGCAGATGCTGCTAATATCTCTTTTACTAACTACTTCGCTAATGGAACTGTTTTGTTCTACTACGCCACTGAGTGCGTTTACTTGACCATGAGAAACCCGATTACTAGCAATTGTCGGTTTATGCCATACAATTACCTCATTTACATGTGTAATTAGTTATGCGATTACTCAGTAAGCACGTCTACATGATTCTTTTTATTAATCGTTGTATGCTCCACGGACAAAACTTGCACCATCATCCTTCTGCAACAAAGTGTCGCCGTGTCTTCCTGTATCGGCCCTACTGCTGTATGTTTCATTCAATCAACACATTGAATCCTACTAAGAAAGCCGAGTAAACGCACTCAATGCACACATCTGCTACTGCTATTACTATCCCAACTATAATGTCAGCTGTTAAGACTATAATATTATTTTTATGACTAGCTAGCCTAGGCCTACTTCTTCTTCTGTTTAACAGTTCAGCTTTCAGCTTCTCCCGCATTGTATTTCAGCTCTTAGCGTTGTTAGATGATGCAGTTCAGTTTCCACACTGCCTCTTTTGTGTGACTCACACATTTTTGAAATTCATTTCAGCTTGCGGGTATTTTCTCATTTCTGTATTTTCTGCAATTTAAGAAAAATAATTTCATCTTTCAGCATTCCAACGCATTTTCAGCAGGAAATGCCTTTCTAGTTCTGCATACTTATTTTTATTTATTTATTTTTTCTCCCACTTTTTTCCGTCGCCTACTCCTTTCACACCGTTTAAGATAGAAACACCGTTCAAACTTCATTTGATAAAGTCTGAACCGCTCTAGTGTGCTATTACTTTTCTCACAGATAACTTTGAACGTTTTTAAGATATTAAAGTTTAAAGTGCAAAAAAAAAATAATGGGTTTCAAATCAAAGTCAAATTCCATTGTGACGTCATGCACTGACAGAACTGTTTCTCACCACGTTTTGACACTGTTTAACACTTTCCTGCCTGCATATGCATAGTTTTTCAAATAATAGACCTGAACTGTTTATACCATTTTGAAGACAAGAAGTAGGGCTTTCTAATTATATAAATATTTGTATGATTATGTTAGGCAAATCATCCTTTATCAAGACGATTTCACTGAGCCATTCTGACAAAAATCTTCTCCGTCAATACTTTTTTAGAAAACCTCATTTTCAACCACTTTAAATACAAGCTAGAGGACAGGTTAGAGTGTATGAAATGTGCGTAATTTTGTCGTGAATTCAGAACAGCAGACAGATTTAAGATGGACTATTTTGTTTAAAAGTTATGACCACTGAAGTGATGAGTGGGATAACGCAATTCCAAGCTAGCACGATGTCTCTCCATAACTAAAAACGGTTCTACTTTTTTCCACAATCGACCAAATTGGCCAAACAAGGTATGTACATTGATCTTAAAGTGTACATAATCTAGCTAGATCATTTTTCTTTAAGCAAGTTTCACAAAAATCTGCAAAAATCGAGGCTCAACACTGTCATAGCCGACCGTCACGAACAGCCAAACCGAGGTCATGAAAGGTTTACTGCAGCTCGCGTTACTACGAACAAAGGCTTCGTAACTGAAAAGTTTTTACTTTTAGTTTAGACGATATTGAACACAGATGTTTAGAAACTTGTCTTTACTCTAAATATCTTCTCCGTTTTCAATTTGAAGCAGTAAATCTAACAGTAGGAATTCTCCCACAACATCCACTCGCTCCGCTTTGACAAATATGTTTTCTCAGTCCACCATACATTAGACAAGCAAATTTTCGAGCACTTTCAATACAAGATACAGGTCATGTTAGAGTTGATATATATACATAATTATGTGGGCAATGTAGAACAGCAGACAGATTAGAAATATGACATTTTGTTTTAAAGTTATGGCCATTCTAGTGACGAGTGCTTACAACGCTGTCATCATACATTTATGCATTTAGCAGACGCTTTTATCCAAAGCGACTTCCAAGAGAGAGCTTTACAAAAGAGCATAGGTCACTGATCATAACAACGAGATAGCCCCAAACATTGCGAGCAGCCAAAACATGAAGTATACACTGTGAAAAACCAAATAAGTGCCAAGGGGAAGAACCATAAGAGCAAGCAGTTAAACAAGTTACAATTAAACAACATGAAACTCAAAAAGTGCAAGAGTGTACCTGTAAAAAGAAGACAAAAACAACAGTCAACAGTAAAATATTTCACAGCGAGTACAAGAATTTTAAACCGTCACAACTAACCAACAGGAGCAACAAGTCTCTCAATACGAGTCATTGTGATCCTGGAGGAAATTAACATCAGGTCCAGCCAAGCATTCCTAAGTGCTGTTGTACTCCCGGTACTCATAGCTGCCATAGAACTGCGAAACCAGGTCACATAGCTAGCTACGTCTATCGTTCGTTACCTAAAAAAAAAGTATATTAAAGTATACTATAAGTGTACTCAAAAATGGATAGTACACTTTTAGTTCACTTTTGATATACTTTTAAAGATCCTGTAAAGTGGACCTGGAAACGAGTTTTAAATTCGCCACACCACAGAATAATGTGTTATTAACTACCCATCCAAATTCGAATGAAAAAATAACACCGACAAGTATGTTAAATTAGGCTTTGAAATCGTGAAAAAATCTTCTCTGCTTGAGACTGGGGGGGGCGTGTCGCCTGAAGGAGCTGAAGCTCCGCCCCTCACTGCCTAGTGCCTACCTCAGATAATGGACGCTATGTCAAGCCGAACAAAACCGTATAGAATTAGAATTTATTTGTTCAATGAGTGAAACATACAGATGCATATAAATGAAATGTTCCCCTGAGCTGTAACAGTAAAAATGGACACCAGAGACAGCAGACAGTGAGCTCTCCAACTAGGCTACTTCTAACAAATTAGCTACCATTTCACCAAAATACCATCATTCTACACCGAGTAGCCTAATATCAATTTAGCAGTTTGCACTAACTGTTAGCAGAGATAGCCTACCTCTGGAAAAGTTATCTAGTATAATTATAACAAGCACACAGAACTGAGTGATGAACTGCTGGCGGCGGTGGATGGTCCAGGTGCGATCGGAGGATGAACGGCCGGAGGGGCGATGCTCGGTACGGCTCCGCGCTGCAAGAGAAGCCGTGTGTTGGTGAACCCCGTCTGTCTCTGGTCCATGTTAAAACTGTCCGCCGTGAAATGGTCAGTGCAGAGGCGGCTGTTGGAGTTTATCCGAAGCTTTCCATGAGCGTGGCTCTTCACAAAATCTATCCACCTATTTTTCCTTTCATTATCAATAGGGAACTTAAATGGTGTTGCAGCGCAGCGGGAGATGCAGTTGCGGGTGGTGGGAGACATCCTGAAGCTAGCTGATGTAGGCTACAATAACAGTACAGCAGGAGGAGCCATTCAGTGATCTGACGTAGATAGGGCGAAATGACATAGATAGGGCATTTTTTGGCTCCGCCCATTAAAACCTGATCTGAAAACGCAAGAGAAACTGTTCTTCGGTTTAACTCATAGAGTTAATATAACTAGAGTAAGCTACTTTTGTCTTCCAAGATGGCGTCCCCATTAATTTCTATGAAAAGTGCTCAGTGGCGCAGTGAGGCAAGCGAGAGCGCGAGACTGGACGCGGCCATCTTTCCACTTCCGTGTCTTCCGGTCTAGCTTTAAACAGTGGCTCTTTTTTTCCCTAGCTCCGAGACCTCGTGCACGCTTGCAACTAGCTGTACACGTCATACTTTGCGACAACCAGTCGCGAGCATAGATGTATATGGTTACGAGCGTGTGAGCTAAGGCATTGCAGTTGCAGAATCTATGGGCAGAATGGGGTACAAGTCCGATAAGAATCAGACACATGATGCAAACTTAACGGAAATGTATTCTGTCACTGTATAGTATTCCTTTCACTTGTTTTTTAGAAATAGGCTATAGGGCTAAATATAGGGCTATTCTAGATGGAACTCATCACATATGTTGCTTTTTTTCTTTGTGTAGTATGATTTCCAACGCATTGTATCGGATGAAATAAACTGTTAACATGAACAGCTCCGTCGTTGTTCTCGCCAGGCAAAGAAAGCTTAATAGTTATTTTGGTAACCGAAATCTTCCATAATGCAGACTTACCATAGCTTACTGTCAACTTTATATTCAAACGAAATGCCACGAAATTCACACTGCCTTCAATTTCACATCAGTGTCGAAATGTGACCTGTGTTTTATATGTTCAACCTAGAAAACCAAACGTCTATTAATGGACATAACGTGATCTAACAAGACGTGTTAATAATGTAATAAATAAAAGCTCGAGAAGTGTGTCTAAAATATACTTTATTGAACATTTGCCTTTGAAAGGGGCATATTCATAGAACCATATAGGCTACAAGACGTTTCCATCAGATGTAAGTGGGGGTGAAACATAGTCACTGAGGACCTTCATATTGTCCCACAAAAGCAGTCTGGCTTGATGACACGATCAAAAAAAGAATAATGGGTGTGTTTAACAAAAGCTTCTGAAGGCAAGACTAATATTATTTAAATATATATCATTTCCTATTGTGGTTAACAGTTAAAGTATTAATCTTCGTCTTTGCTCCAGATAGACATGTCAACAATCTATGCTCGCACTTAACATAATATATTTGCCATCATGTCATGAACGTTTTTACGAAAAATCTAATCTGTTTTAAAATAACGGGAATAAACTATATTAACAACATTTCATGTATGTGTGACAACGATGTGCTAAACTTGCTACAACAAGGCAGGCAACTCAAGCCATTTCTCCCTGTGCTCATTCAATATAAGTCTATGGCTCATTCAGCTCAATGTAAATCGGCTATCGGCCAATGTGAACTTTTGTGCTCGTGCCCTGTTAGTATCCGCGAGCACATTTGTAGGCAACTTTTATTGACGTAGGCAAATAAATGGGGTGCTTGTTTACCCATTTCGGATTGGTTTCAAACTTAGCAAAAATCTGGAAAAATGATTCTATGAAAAAGCTAGTAGTATGAGCCAGGTTCGAGAATCGAACAAAGATTATTGGGGGAGATAGTTTTGTAAATGTTGACTGGAGTTAATAGAATAAAAACGACCGGAAGAGTCGGAAACCTAACCGTAAATGCAATACCACCTACATCCACTGGGGCCGTTGCTTCAAGCCGAGGGGCGAGGGGTGGGGGCTTGGTTTAACTAGAAATCTTCACTAATCTCAATAACTTTTTCAAATTTGTGTCAAAAAATCTCAAATATACACCAGATTATTCTAAAAATATCTGACCTACTTCCACAGTCTTTATATTTTCAATAAAGCTTTTTTTTTTATGATAGAAATTCGCTAATCTCTGATAATAGCATGAAATCCTCACTAATCTCAATAACCTTTTCAAACTTGTGTCAAAAAATCTCAAATATACACCAGATTATTCTAATAATGTCTGACCTACTTCCACAGTCTTTATATTTTCAATAATCGTTTTAAAAGAATGATAGAAAATCGCTAATCTCTGAAAAGAGCATTAAATCTTCACTAATCTCAATAACTTTTTCAAATTTGCGTCAAAAAATCTCAATTATACACCAGATTATTCTAATGATGTCTGGTATACTTCCACACCCTTTACATTTTCAATAAAGTTTTTTTTTAAATGATAGAAAATCGCTAATCTCTGAAAATAGCAGGAAATACTCACTAATCTCAATAACTTTTTCAAATTTGCGTCAAAAAATCTCAATTATGCACCAGATTATTCGAATAATGTCTGGTATACTTCCACACCCTTTACATTTTCAATAAAGTTTTTTTTTAAATGATAGAAAATCGCTAATCTCTGAAAATAGCATGAAATTCTCACTAATCTCAATAGCCTTTTCAAATTTGTGTCAAAAAATCTCAAATATACACCAGATTATTCTATTAATATCTGGCCTATTTCCACACCCTTTACTTTTTCAATAGAGTAAAAAAAAACAAATGATAGAAAATTGCTAATCTCTGATAATAGCATGAAATGCTCACTAATCACAATAACCTTTTCAAACTTGTCAAAAAATCTAAAATATATACCAGATTGTTCTAATAATGTCTGACCTACTTCCACACCCTTTACATTTTCAATAACGTTAATAAATAATGATAGAAAATCGCTAATCTCTGAAAATAGCACGAAATCCTCACTAATCTCAATAACTTTTTCAGATTTATGTCAAAAAATCTCAAATATACACCAGATTATTCTAGTAATGTCTGACCTACTTCCACAGTCTTTATATTTTCAATAAAGTTTTTTTTTAAATGATAGAAAATCGCTAATCTCTGAAAATAGCATGACATACTCACTAATCTCAAAAACATTTTCAAACTTGCGTCAAAAAATCTCAATTATGCACCATATTATTCGAATAATGTCTGGTATACTTCCACACCCTTTACATTTTCAATTAAGTTTTTTTTTAATGATAGAAAATCGCTAATCTCTGAAAATAGCATGAAATTCTCACCAATCTCAATAACATTTTCAAATTTGTGTAAAAAAATCTCAAATATACACCATATTATTCTAATAATGTCTGACCTACTTCCACATCCTTTACTTTTCCAATACAGTTTAAAAATAAATTATAGAAAATTGCTAATCTCTGAAAATAGCATGAAATCCTTGCTAATATTAAATATAGACCAGATTATTCTAATAATGCTTCGCCTACTTCCACACCCTTTACTTACCAGTATCCTTACCAGGTGCCCAAACCACCTCAACTGGCTCCTTTTGACGCAAATGAGCAGCGGCTCTACTCCAAGCTCCTCATGGATGACTGAGCACCTCACCCTATCTCTAAGGGAGACACCAGCCACCCTCCTGAGGAAACCCATTTCAGCCACTTGTACTCGCAACCTCTTTTGGTTATGACCCAACTTTCATGACCATAGGTGAGGGTAGGAACTAAACTTGACCGGTAGATTGAGAGCTTTGCCTTCCGGCTCAATGATTCAATCGATTCTCCGGCCAACCTCCCGCTCCATGCTCCCCTCACTCGCGAACAAGACCCTGAGGTACTTGAACTCCTGCACTTGGGGTAAGAACTCATTCCCTACCCAGAGTAAGCACTCCATCGGTTTCCTGAGAACCATGGTCTCAGATTTAGAGGTGCTGATCCTCATCCGAACCGCTTCACACTCAACTGCAAAATGATCCAGTGAGTGCTGAAGGTCACGGACCGATGATGACAGGAAGACCACATCATCCTCAAAAAGTAGCGATGGAATCCCCAGCCCACCGAACCGCAACCCTTCCCCACTCTGACTACGGTTCAATATCCTGTCCAGAAAATATCACAAACAGGATTGGTGACAAAGCACAGCCCTTGCGGATACCGACCCCCACACGGAACAAACTCAACTTTGTGCCAAGGACCCGGACACAACTCTCGCTTTGGATGTTCAGAATCAGAATGGGTTTTATTCGCCATGAAAGTTTGCACAGACAAGGAATTTGCTTTGGCAGGAAGGTGCAAACATTACACATATAGGAATCTAAAATGTTAATATGAGGACTAACTATACTAAGGGTACATAACTAGCAAACTAAAGGTACATAACTAGCAATGGAATTAGATTAAAATAAACTATACAATAAAATATAAAATAAAATATAAGTTGCAGTAATTTACAATATAAAAATACAAATATTACAAAAAATACAAATGGTACAGGATTGTATTGTCCAGTGCAAAAAGCAGTGTTGTTTTAAGGGCATTAAGTCATGAAGTCAGTGTGAACCCTTGGCCTTGTTGAAGAGGCCACAGCGGATGGGAAGAAACTGTTAGTGTGGCGTGAGGTTTTGGTCCTGATGGACCGCAGCCTTCTGCCGGAGGGGAGTGGCTGAAACAGTGTGTCCAGGGAGGAGTCTGCCACAATCTTCCTTGCTCGCCTCAGGATCCTCGAGGTGTGCAGGCCTTCGAGGGTAGGCAGATTGCAGCCGATCACCTTGATGCGCTGCAGTCTGCTCTTGTCCTTGGCAGTGGCAAAATTGTACCAGATGGTGATAGACGTGAGGATGGACTCAATGATGGCTGAAGTGCACCATCATTGTCTTTGGCAGGTTGAATTTCTTCAGCTGCCGTAGGAAGTACATCCTCTGTTGTGCTTTCTTGGTGAGGGAGCTGATGTTCAGTTCCCACTTGAGGTCCTGGGAGAGGATGGCGCCCAGGAAGCGAAAGGACTCCAGTGTTGACTGGGGAGTCACATAGGGTGATGGGGGTGACTGTCTTAAGAGCATTGAGCTCTAACATAACGCTTTAACATTCATGAAATTAAATAAGATACCCTTTTCATCACAATTTTTTCTCCTTTTTCAACCGTGAGAAAATATTGCAATGCATAACAATGACAGATATACTTTTAACACTGTCTCACCATTTTGGTTTCAAAGCAACACTTTTTTTCACCTTCATACTGCTGACATACCTTTGTCTGCTATGATATTGATAACTGTTATGCAATATACTCTTCATCCCTATATTTGCTCATTTTTCTAACTTCAAACTTTTTTCTGTTTTTCATTCTTTCATACTTTTAACGCTTAAAAATTTATGAAAGTCAATAAGATACTCTTTTCATCACAGTTTTTTCTCCATTTTCAACAGTAAGAAAAAATATCGCAATGCATAACAATGACAGATATACGTTTTTCTCACCATTTTGTTTTTAAAGCACATACCTCTTTTAAAAATGTTGTAAAACCTTCTTCACTACCCTTACAAAAAAGAAGTATACTTCAAGTTTATTTTGTAAGTATACTTAGTATAAAAAGTATACTATTATCATGTTACTTAAAGTATACTAGCAGTGTACTTATTTATATACTATTTTTGTACTAAGTAAACAGAATTGGCCCACTTTTTAGGTCACTTAGTACACTTTAAAGTACACTTCAAGGTTTACTTTTGAATACTGTAAAGTAGCCTGTGTAGTGCACTTTCAGTTCATCAAGTATACTTCCTAAAGTACTTCAAAGTATACTTTGGAATACTCTAAAGTAGCCTGTGTAGTGCACTTTCAGTTCATAAAGTGTACTTCCTAAAGTACTTCAAAGTATACCTTGGAATACTCTAAAGTAACCTGTGTAGTGCACTTTCAGTTCATGAAGTATACTTCCTAAAGAGCCTCAAAGTATACTTTGCAAAACTTTTAAGTGCACTTTCAATTAACGTATGTACTAATTAAATGATTAATAATTAAATGTTACTATTACTTACTAATATATTATAATGTTTAGGAGCCCCTCAAACGCCACTTAGCGAGAACGGGGAACCTGGCAAAGTTACACTGCAGTTTCTTAGCTGAAAGAAGCTAATCACAGCGCAAGCGTTTACGTTTGAAGAATCCAGCTCTTCTTATGAAACGTAACAGTAATTTAACTCAAGGTTACAATGGTAAACCACCACAACAATGACCACGCAACAAAACACTACATTCTAAGCAGACACATTTAAAAAACGAAATTCATGAAGTTACATTTGTATTTCGAACAAACGGCAAACTTATCAGCAAATTTTAACACTATTTACCGCCTTGCATCATGGGAATTGACCAGCCAATGAGCCACGCTATCTTCATTTTTTCGTCGTTATTTCGTTCTTCAGTCAGTTTGACAGTCCAGTGTGCGAATTACGGGGGGGTTTGGGGGGGTTTGACCCCCCCGATGAAGGCTCGGACCCCCCCAAAAGAGGTAAAAACCACAGGCCGGGGGGGTCGATACATTTATATATCGTTCTTACCTGTAATCGTTCCATCACCTCAGTGTAGCTATGTAGCGGTACGTTCCGCGTCGTGAGAAAGTTCAAGAAAGGCAAGTTAGCTATAATATCCCCAAAAAATCTGTCACGAATGTATTTGTAATGGCAATTAGCTGTAGAATATTCACAAGAATGTTAATGATAGAAACATGGTTAACCACCCACCAACTTAAAAGATAGCTATCGCTAGCTCTGTATCAAGCAAGATACTTAATGTATCTGTCTCATTGCTTGTCAGAATCTGGAGAGATTTCCAACTAACGTCACTGTATCCAATCCCGACCGCTGTAAGCTACTATTGTCCAAACCCGAACGGGGTTTGGACACTCAGTTTCCGGTCTTTTTGCCAGCATTTTCTTTTACTATCGCCAGCAAAGTGTAAGTAGTATTATTTTAGGCATACCAAACAATCTACGTGTCAAATTTCATGAACATATATGGACGTTTACATGTCTAAATAATATAGGAAAGTTACTTTGGCCGAAAGACCACTCGACGACACTCGGGCGACGATCTTTACTCTGACAAGTGTGTCTGTGTTGTCATCGTACTGCTACTATATGGGTTAGCATATGAGTGTATTTCAACGCTAGCTTAACACTACTTTGTCTAGCCAATGAAAATACACGATCATGTGTGACGTGATCTGTAGTGGAGGGGAGGAAGGGATGGGGGCTAGCAAACTTTGAGAAGAGTTCAACAAAACATCCAGCAGGTGGTGGTATACAGTCAAATTGAGATTTTATCGCATAGTTTGGAGATGTTGAAGCGTGATATCTTATTGTGGAGGACATAACTACGTCCCCGGATATGTTGACAGCATTGATGGTCAGTTTGGTGACCCTGGATCTAGTTAAAATCCCTGTAAAAACAGCAGCAGCGAGTGTTTACTACGAGGATAGAAGTGCGGTCGGGTTTGGACAAGCGTAGCGCACGGCTAATTTACCGGCGCCAGCGTCTTTTTACCGGCTCTAGTAAAGGCTAAGCTAACTCAATTTTTTTTTACAATATTTAGCTCGAAAGGTAAGAAGTTAAAGCTTAACGTGAAATCAGTAAATCAGCTGAAAACGTGATACGATCATTTTTATCAATATTTGAAGTGGCATTTTATCAGAATGTTAGCTAAAAACCGGTCGGGATTGGACACAGTGACGTTACCGTATTTTGTGATGAACAGTCAGATATGTTCCTCTGGTAGTTTTGTAAAGATCAACTTTTTTTTATTTCAGAAAGAAATTACTACAATAGTGTTTGTAGTGTTAGTAGTGCGTTTGTGTGTGCCATTGTCGTGCCGTTAACTTCGTTCTGGGGGGGGGGGGGGGGCACTGAGTTGACCCCCCCGATTGTCATTGTATAATTCGCACACCTTCAAATGCATATGTCTGCTTCTTTCTCAAGTAGCTTTTTGTTTTGTTTTTCCATTAATACTCCAATTGATAATTATTAGTATAAGATTATAGGGCTTCAGAATGTTTTGGCAGTAATTAAGGTTACAGCTTCAGTACCAAAAAAGATTCAATGTGCAATGCATAATAGGGAGTCAGATGGCTGAGCGGTGAGGGAGTTGGGCTAGTAATCTGAAGGTTGCCAGTTCGATTCCCGGCCGTGCCACCCTACTTGCTTCGGGGGGAATGTCCCTGTACTTACTGTAAGTCGCTCTGGATAAGAGCGTGTGCTAAATGACTAAATGTAAATAATAGATTTTCATAGACATGAATAATTAGAATGAGATGGATCTAAAAAATGTAACCTGTAATGTACTTTCAAATTATTTTGACTGTTTTTGCTGTATAATAATAGAAAACGTACATCCTACTCCAGAAGAAATGCATACCATTTTCTGTTTCTAAGCATACTTCTTAAAAGTATATTAAAAGTGAACTATTTTCAAAGCATACTTAAAAGTACATCAAAAGTGAACTATTTTCTAAGTATACTTCTTACAAAAGTGAAAAGTTTTCAAAGCATACTTAAAAGTATATCAAAAGTGAACTATTTTCTAAGTATACTTCTTACAAAAGTGAAAAAATTTCAAAGCATACTTAAAAGTATATCAAAAGTGAACAATTTTCAAAGCATACTTACAAGTATATCAAAAGTGAACTATTTTCTAAGTATACTTCTTAAAAGTATATGAAAAGTTAACTAAAAGTGTACTATCCATATTTTAGTTTACTTATAGTATACTTTAATATACTTCTTTTTTGTAAGGGTATTCAAGCCATCAAAACAATCGTTTCAACTGCTTTCAACAAACACACACATTTTCTTCAGGAAATGTATAGGAAATTGTTAAAGTCTTTCAAAATTGTAAATGGAGGCTTTGACTCCGTCCCTGTTGTTATGGTTACTTATTTCAGACACTTTGTACAGGCTCATATACTATGTAGACAGCGGAATAATTTTGAATGGTGAAAATTGTTTTGCTGTTTTGTTGGGGTTATGCGGAGCGCCCAGCGTTTGAACCGGAAAACAGATGTAATCGTTTCCGCTTCTCACTTCCGTACACATCTGCAGCGCAAGGTGATGCAAAGAACTTATATTGACAGAGAAGTTCAAGGATTTTATAAATTATATTACTCTCTACATTAGGTTAAGTGTGACAGGTAAGAATAAAGTGATGAGTTTATATAACGTTATAATAGCCTAACGTTAGACCGTTTCCCAGGAGGTAACGCTAGCTCTACACATTACAACGTTAACGTTAGCCTACAGTACATACACAAATAAATTATCAATGAAATATATGAATTCAGCAAATTAATTTAAGAAGCTCATTTTAATTTACTGTCATATCCATATAAATCATTATTCTGGTTTCTATGGCTAGGACCTGCAGTTCCTAGAAGGAATTAAGTTTACTAGCCTACTACTAGACAAAAAAACCCGTTAAAGTTAGCAGGTGCATAAGATTACGCTACCGACAAAATTGACCTGTCAGACCTTTTTTTGCAGCTTAGATCATTTCTATGTGGTGTCCAGAACAACATACTAAAAGTCCTAAGAAATCCTAGTTGAGGAAATATGTTAAATTCTCATCAATCCGAGATGTGTGCCAATAAGGCCAGGCAACATTACACCCCAGTGGGGCTATTTTTTTCCTTTACTCCTATCAAAATGAAACTTTACACACTGAAACTACCCATGACAAGTAACATTTGTTGTATTACAAGTTTCTTTGAAAATGAATGTTAATATGCAAATGAGCTATACACTAATCGAATATGCCCAAAATACACCCAAATAGGCTTAATTATTTCCTTTACTCCTACAACAATAAAACTTAACATAGTAAAAGTATACATGAAAAGTAACTTTTTTTGTATTACAAGTTTCTTTTGAAAATTAATTTGAATATGCACATGAGCTCCACACTTATTGAATATGCTCTAATTTGAATAGGCAGAAACACCATTCATATGACAAATACATAGGCCCAATCTTCATCCAATCATCCTTCTGCCAATGACCTGATGGTCATTATTTGCATAAATCTCCCATCCAAAACATGCCACCCCCAGTCTTTTGGTTCATACATTCACTTCCCCCTTTCCACTCCATCATTTGGTAAAAGACCCGAAGACTATGGAACATTGCAGCTGTTGACGTTGGAGGGATAGTTACATTTATGCATTTACCAGACGCTTTTATCCAAAGCGACTTCCAAGAGAGAGCTTTACAAAAGTGCATAGGTCACTGATCATAACAACGAGATAGCCCCAAACATTGCGGGTAGCCAAAACATGAAGCATACATTGTGAAAAACCAAATAAGTCCCAAAGGGAAGAACCATAAAAGCATGTTTAGACAAGTTACAATTAAACAACATGAACTTCAGAAGTGCAAGAGTGTACCTGTAGAAAAAGCAAGCAACAATAATATAATTCACAGCGAGTACAATAACTTTAAGTCAGTTACAACTAACCAACAAGAGCAACAAGTCTCTCAATAAGAGTCATTGTGATCCTGGAGGAAACTAACATCAGGTCCAGCCAATCATTCCTAAGTACCGGAACAAGTGCGTCTTGAGCCTTTTCTTGAACGTGGGGAGACAGTCAGTGGCTTTGATGGAGGTGGGGAATTGATTCCACCATTGGGGGGCCAGACAGGAGAAGAGCTTGTGTTGGGACCGGGCACTTTTGAGCGGTGGGACCACCAGTTGGCGGGTGGGGGTGTAAGGCTGGAGGAGAGACTTGATGTAGTCGGGTGCAGTCCCATTTACCGCTCGGAAAATAAACTGAGTCTCCACTATATTACGCTGCACCTCAAAATGCTTCTGACCTTAGATCACAATACTTTCTTTTAGCAATTTACAGTTTTTATTGCTGCATACATAGCCTAACTCTTACATACATATACAGTACATTTGCCTCAACCCTTACTGCAGTTCTGGGCTTGTGCTATTGTTGTTCAGTTTCTGTACAGGCATGAACAGGGGGGACAACCTGGATATTGAGCTCTGAGTAATGAGCTGTCTGAAAGAGCAGTGCAGCAGTGTCATTACACACTGCTGTGCCAGCTTTGCACGAACACTGACTGGAGGTCATGACGACAGGTTCTGAATCACGTAGCAATATCTGTGTAGAATACACAAAGAGACAATTAGACAAACATTGATACTGATGTATCCTTTGAAGTGTTTTTGAAGTGAATTTTGCTACTATTCAGATACCGCTGAATTAAGAATTGGCCTAGTAAAATTGCTGGGGTAAGTTTGTTGACAAGGGGTTTCCTACAAGTCTATTACAATACGAGGTGAGGTATACCATACCAAATATGTTGCAATAGAAAGATTTATTGTCAATCAACTTTGCCACAATTACCTTACTTCTTCACTAACAGGTAGACTATAGCCATTTATCAAGTGTCTCAGAAGAATGTTTACATAGTCGAGAGCATGCTCATGGTCAAATGAAAGCAGTTGTAATGTAAATATTTTCGTTCTGAGAGACTTGATGAACGCATGCTATGCTGCAGTCATTGAACTGGAACAGACTGCAAAATTGAACAGAATACCCAAACCCATCCCTAAACATTAGCCTACTCTCAAGCTGTGTGGTTTTTCATTATTCTGCATGGACCTGTGACAAGCTGTTCTGACACTGATAGTACCTGTCAACCTGTCTTTGTTTGAAACTGGTGGACAAGAAGATACAGCATTCATCCATTCAGTACTTTTATCATTATTCTAACAATATTTTAGAAATCTGAAACACCTGCCAGTTCGTTTGACTGTTTTAATCGTCTGTGAGCAAAAATAAAAGGCTAAACTACTGATAGCATACAAGTCTAAACTAACTACTGATAGTTAGCTAACACTAACCTTCATAATTATGAATAAATGAGGCGTAAAACTTAAATACCTTGTCTAACAGAGTACTCGGGGCTCTGGACGTCCGTTTGGCAATACGGTGTACATCGGAAATTGTAATTAAGGGTAGCTCCTGTAAACACCGAAGGTGGCCATTACTACGCTGTGTTTACCTCAGTAGCGGCCGGCCGGAAGTAGTTACATCTGTTTTGTGGAACCCGGAAGAATGTTGCGCATAACCCCTATTACGTAGTAATTGGCTGCAGGGGTGTCCAATATCGGGTGATAACGGACACCCCTGCAGCCAATCAGAATCGAGTATTCACCCAGACCATGGTATAATCACTAGTGCACAGTGCCCGTGATGCATTCGGGGATTAAGATGCCACAAATATTAATAACTGGAATTATAGATAGTGCCGTTCCCGTGATGCAGCTGGTGATGACAGTTCAAGAATTGTACTGTAATGTATTATACATTCTTTAATGACTATTGAAAAAAACGTCACCCTGCTTAGGTTGCTGCCCCCGCGATCCGACCCCCGGATAAGCGGCAGATGACGACGACGACAAAATGTACATTAACAGATACCTTTCTGTTAAAATATTATGGTTTACAGTAGCAGCACATTGCTCCAGTCAAGAGCTTCCTCAGCTAGCATGTTAGCTATATAGTAGCTAGCTACATACGTAGACTAAGGTAATTAGCTATTTTATGGATTGGAGTATCCTACAATTTTCTGTAAGTGCCCATGTACGATCAACGAGTAGCCTACATGTAAAACTAAAGCAAAACACTGTCCAACAAAGCCCACATGTATAGTGTCATATAGTCTAGATTTACCAGAACAGCCATTAACTAGACCAGCAGGGCAGTTTTCAGACAGTTTTTGCAAATAGCTAATAGACAGCTTGTTTATGGCCAGCTGATAAGGACATTTCCTACTTAATCAGACACATATTGTTCTTATTCAGACGCCGTTATTTGTCTTACCTACGTGGACAGGTAAAACATATATTGAGCTGTCATTCTGCCAAATGTGATTTTCGTCTTTTGACTCATTTATTTTTCAATGGCATGCATCTTCGTCATAATTTCATTCTAGTTGGCCAAAGACCTTCTCCATCCTTCTCTTGACCAAGAGAGAAGGCAGCATAAGAAAAAGCAGCTTGTCCAGTGCCCACACTCTTACTTCGTGGATATAAAGTGCCCAGGTAGGCTATACTGTTGTTTGTGAGTTATAGGTTACATTTTTTCATGTATTGTGGAACTGGAAAGATTTTCATCCATTCAGTATTTTTATGCACGGATATCGATCTTATACTTGTTTGTATTTAAACAAATTATGTTTTTGTCATTAAGACTGCCACAAGATCACTACTGTGTTCAGCCATGCCCAGACAGTGGTTCTTTGTATGGGATGCTCTACAGTCTTGTGCCAGTCAACAGGGGGCAAGGCCCGACTGAGGGTAGGTTAACAGAAAATGGCATCTGTATCAACACACTCAGCTAAACAAATTATGAGTGGGACACTGAAAAGATTGTCAATATGGGGTATAATCCCCCCCCCCCCCCCCCCGTGTCTGGTACTGTATTCTATACTATACTTTGGCGATATCCTTTCTATAGATGCCTTGTTGAATGAATCAAGTCACACTCAGTTAGGTGTCAATGGCTTTCCCAGTGTGAAATCTGCCTCGACTGAGTGAAGTTTTTTAATTGATCATATGGAGGATACATTGAAATTAGACATTTGGAGAAGATTTACAATATGAAACTGAGATGTTGACTTCTTGACATTTAATGTGCAAAGGAAAAAAGTTAAGGCCTTGACACATTGGATGTGAGAAAACATAAATACACAGTAAAGACTTGATTGTGCATGTCTTGAGAAAGTGCCTTCATGGAAAGCATACAGCACTTCTAGAAATGAATTAGAATGAAAAAGCAATGTGTGCCCAAGTCCTTCTCTCATATAATCAGGTTGACTAAAGACCAACACAAACTCTTATTCAATACACAAAGTAACAAGAAAACAACAATGGATGGCTTTTTAAAGGTCACATGACATGCTGTTTTTGGATGCTTTTATATAGGCCTTAGTGGTCCCCTAATACTGTATCAGAAGTCTCTTTCCCGAAATTCAGCCTTGGTGCAGAATTACAGCCACTACTAGCATTCCCACAAGGAGCTTTCCTCAGAACGCGCTGTTTTGGTGTCTGTAGCTTTAAATGCTAATGAGGATCGGAGGGGCGGCACCATGCGCTAATGTTTACAACGGATGTATCGCAATGGCTGTAACCCCGTTGCTGTAAAAGACCTCGAATTTGCCCATTCTCATCTGATAACCCTGGTTTGCAGAGGTACACACTCAGTCATTTCAATGAGGGGAAAGGTGGACATCGCACGCGCCATAACACCAACAGCAGAACGTTTATCCAAATAACAAAGAAGTGTACAACACTCACGTACAGCATGTATTCACACTTATACTTGATGCTATCTACCTTTCCATAGCGACAGTAACTCAGCTGTTAGCTGCAGAGCTAATGTTACAGCCACATTCTAAGGGTAGCAAGCTAGGTAACCATATACAGTAAAGCTACAAAATGATATAGCGTTAGTTAACTTACTTGTCCGAGGTTAGTAGCTGGACGAAGGAGAGTTAGTACTGATCCAGAATTTAATTTCAGCAAGGCCAGTTTTGTATTAGCTCAAGTTGAGGAAACAGTCGTGGCTGAAGTGTTTGGCGCAGACATACAAAACAAATGCGCCTACAACAGAAGTTGTGTAGGCGCATTTTCAGCGAAATAAAATTAAGATACTGATTGTTTAGAGGCTCGGATGACGGAACTACAAAAAGACGTGTGTTGATTTGTACATCCAAGCACTGAGCAACTGTTATGCTTCGTTCGTTTGCTAGCCATGGCATGATGTCTCTGCAGGAAAACACGATATTGCACTCGCCCTTGCACAATCGTAGCTCAATTCCTCATTGGTGGGCCAGATTATCTGGGCGGGCACAGCAGAGAGAAGGGCGGTAGCCTGGCTCCTTGTTACGTCAATAAGAGGAGATTTTCAAACCGAGCGTTTGAGCCTTCATTTTCTCAAAGGCGGAGAAGAACACCCAGGGCTTGGTTTACACCTATCGAAAATTCTAGCCACTGGGGGACCAAAGGCAGGCTAGGGGAACTCATATTAATGTTAAATAACCTCCTAAAGTGAAGTTTTCATGTCATGTGACCTTTAACTAACAATTTTGCTAGACAAATCACTTCTGCAAAACGCAAGGACAGGAACCTCTTACGGCTTGGGTCAAACCATGTACAGGATATTTGGATTCTGACTAGTGAGTGTCACGCAAATCGCTGGCATTATATTGATTAATGGTTACATTCACTGTGTCTGACACTGTACACCCCTTCTGGGACCATCCTCATCCTCGTCATGGGCTTCTCTGGAATAGCTCCTCTGCTGGGACCGATAGTCCATTTCACAGAGATCTACTTCTTCCATGTCATCAGTAAGCATGACTTCGTCCCTGGGAGGAAGCAGCCTTTCCAGTTGAGGCAAGAGGTGCTCTGGAAGCCAGTGTTTCTGCGGGAATCCCACCTGAGAGAAAATCACAATGATGAGATGGCCATCTGAATAGCCAATACTTCACATCTAATGACAAGTATAGGCTTACCTCAAACGGAACGATTAGTTGTCCTTTGTCACAAGGGTCCCTGTAAATGGGCATGCCTTCTTTCTGAACAACTTTGACGTCTTTATGCATCACAACTTGACCTGCGGATATTTAATAATCAATTCTTAAATTCCACATAAGGTACATTTGACAATGTAACCTAATTTATACAGGTTAACTGAACTACAACTTTGATACCTGGTGGCAAAGTAATTATGAGCATTCTGTTATCCAAGGTGCAAATGGTTTTCTTGAACCCACAGAGAGCTTCAACTAGTTTGATATCCATTTTCATGATCAGGTTATCGTCTTGTCTCTGGAAAATCTCATGTTCCTTCTGATCTAGCACAATGATGACATCACCAGGTTCCAATCCAGGTTCTTGGTCACCTTCACCATGGAATGTTATTTTCTGGCCATCCTTCATACCTGTAAACATGGGTTTCCACACTGATTAAGCTGACTGTCTCTCTAGATGTCTAGAGAGACAGCAGAGAGACACATATTTATTTTATCGCTTAAGATAGATGGAAAAAGAAGAAACTATAGCTTCAGTGTCACAAGTTACCCTGTAAATGTCAGAAGGGGGAAACCTAACCTTTGTCAATGTGAACTTCAAGAATTTTCTTCTTGCGCTCCACTTTGTGCCCATTGCAGTTCTTACAGCGGTCCTTTGAGTTGAACTTTTCCCCCTGACCCTGGCAGTCAGGACACATACTCTGGATTTGCTGGATCATGCCTGGTCCAATCTGCTGCACCTTGATCTGCACTCCTCTACCCTTGCAACTTGAACACTTCTCAAGCGTTCCCTTCTTCCCTCCATAGCCTATGTGGAATAAAAAATGGGAATGTGAATCATCCTTGGCGGTGCAGTGACGCATTTGAAAGAAGGAAAGGTTTCAGGGAAACATGATTTAAATTATACTTACCATCACATTTTGCACAGATCACGTTCTTTTGAAGACCAAGTTTCCTTGTTGCTCCATTGTACATCTCCTCCAATGTAACACTGAGCTGATGAATAACATTCTTACCTAAATGAAAGCAAATACTTTTTCAGCTAATTATTTTGTCTTTCATCAATAACTTGATTCAAAAGATATACTTTTTATGTTGCATTTTCCTAACCTCTCCTCTCTTCTCTGTGCATCCTGCCTCCACCTCCAAAAAACATGTTGAAAATGTCTGTAGGTGAAGAGAACTGGCTTCCCATTCCACCCTCTTTGATAGCTTGTTCTCCACCTTGGTCATACATATCCCTTTTCTTTGGATCGGATAAAACTTCATATGCCTGTGATATCAATTTGAACTGTGCAGAACAAGAGACAAAGAAATGTTTTAACCAAAAAAGTCATAAATAAAAAAGTAGATATTGGGCAATGGTAGGCTATGCATTGAGCACACAAACAACGTATTTAAGGTTGTGTAATATACATGGGTTTAGCTACAATATGTCCGGCATAGCTAGTCAAACGTTTAACGTTGCATTTTAAATGTGTAGTGTAACTGTACAAACACGAATATAGTGTAAAAGATGCTACTATCGTATGTGACTGTGTAGGCTGACATGCTGAACTGTAATGTAATGACATTATCCAAGACTAGAGGCTACGACTCCGATGTCATTCCAGAAAGTTCCGCACATTCCGTTGCTGTCATGTCTAGAAGGCATGCCGTTTAAAATAGACACGGACACCAAAAATTATCCACACACCTTTTCTCCTTCATTGGGGTTCTTGTCTGGGTGGTATTTTAACGCAAGTTTTCGATATGCTTTTTTGATTTCGTCTGGGCTGGCGTTGGGACTCACACCTAAAAGGTCATAATAGCCTGTCTCATGAACCATCTTTACAACGGAATCTTTTCAACCTGATAAGAAAAGACTGTTAGGACACATTCAACAGTTTACATTAAAATACAAAAAAGTTAACTGTCAGCCAAAATACAGACCGTTGTGAACGAATAAGCCCTATGTAGCCTAAGAAAGAACTCAGCAGACTTCCTATTACATCGACTCGGCAGCAACATCATTAGGCTACTAACATTAAAATGAATTCTTGATATTGCACTAGTGCTCGTTAAGTATACCTCCTGCCCAAGGATCTTGATATTTGCATGATTTAGTTACCTTGCGACTGAATCCTGATGTTGACTATGTAACCTACGTCGTCTCTGTTTCTGTCTGTCTCCTGGCGAAGATGGCTGGTTTTAAATAGCGCAGCGTGCTGAACTTTCTGGAGCGCCTTGTAGAGCCACCGGAAATTTCGTTCCTCTTCTCGATCAATCTAGAAATTAACCATACACGGCAAATGTACTCTACGCTGCTACAATGACCTCTGTCGATAGTGTAGCTTAGAACAGTCTCTAAAATTAGGCTAGTTGTTTATAAATGTGTAAAATATTTTTGTAGGCTTAGCTTTATAGGCTACAATAGCTAGGCTATATGCAGTGGCGTTGTTAGACATAAAACTGTACTGGGGCACAGGCCCCTATTCATATCCCTTTTTTTTCTTCCAAGCGTGTTGCGCACAATGCACTACTAGGCTATAGAAACTCCCCTTGCTTTACCCACTATACAACAGTTCAGGGACGCACGTTTGATATCAGCTTTGGCAGAGACATCTATAGTTAATGCAAGCATTAAGCATATACACATTTTTTTGCTTCATATAATGTTATATTGTTTTTATGTTTTAGTCAAAATAAGATGATCGGTAGGCCTATCATTTAGAAACGTTCTTTCGTTTTGTAATGTTTTCTTAGCCTACCTCAATTCTGACTTGTGTGCCGAGTCCGACACCTGGACTTCTATGTGCGTGCTGCAGTGGCTATTTGGCAAGCTCAAAAGAGCACGCTGACATGCATCGGTTTGTGTTTTCGGTTCAACTGCTTTGATTTTACAAGCGTTGATTGAGATACTGCGTTTATTTTTTCCGGGATTATCAACCTAAATTAATGCACTGACTTATAAAGTAAATTGTTAAAACTCAAACTTTAGATTTTACTTGGGCACAGCAGATTTCTACTGTTTTTATACAGTAAAAAGGGTGTAACGACGCCCCTGGCTATATCAGAATCAGAATTCGGTTTATTCGCCATGTATGTTATACAAACACGGAATTAACTGTGGCAGGGAGGTGCAAAACACTTAACATATACGATATATATGCTACGCAAAGGTTAATCTCTATTGATTCCAGGAATCTGTGTGGGGCGTTGTTAGACCCTTTTTACTACGGAACGCCGAGTGAGTCAGAATTAATTAAATAAATAGATAAATAAATAAATATGGCTATGAAATACATTCTGAAATAAAAAATAGATGGCAATAAATATATAAATATAGCATTATATAATTATATAGCTGAATCCATTTACCAACATCAATAAATAAATACATTTATTTATTTCAAAATTACGTTTTTGGAAAAAACATCATTTATTTATTTCATGGGACTTTTATTTCCTAATGCCACATTTATTTATATTTTGAGACTTTTATTTCCTAACGCCACATATATTTCCGAGCACCACATTTATTTCTGTGCTGTATTTATTTCCAGTGTCACATGCAAATGAGAGGGGCGTGGTTATCTTCAGACCAACACCCATAGATATATATAAAGGCTAGATGTCTTGTCTGCGTTGCCGGACAACGGAGTCGAACGTCCGCACATGGCGCACTTGCTACAGTCAACTCGCTCACCCATAACATTGTGTTGGTGCTACATGTACTTTTTAAATGACCATAACTTGCTCAATTTTCAAACGATTTTTAAACGGTTTGGTTTGTTATCAACGTCAGAGATGTCATTATGCCACTGCATACTTATGAATAATTATGTTATAAAAAAAAAAATAGAATAGAAGTATGCAGTGGCATAACGCTGAGCGGTTAGAGAATCGGGCTTGTAATCAGAAGGTTGTCGGTTCGATTCTCGGCTGTGCAAAATGATGTTGTGTCCTTGGGCAAGGCACTTCACCCTACTTGCCTCAGGGGAAATGTCCCTGTACTTACTGTAAGTCGCTGACTAAATGTAAATGACTGATGAGAATGAATGATACTGAGCAGTTGGGTTATTTACCAAACATGTAAGACACTTATATATAGTATAGTGCATACCAAGTAGTGATTCATGTCAGAAACAGAATGGATTATAGTACACAATAACAACACAAGACACCCACCATGTGTTCTTTAAGATTTTCTTGACTTAAAGGGACAATTAGGCGTTGCCCCCTTCTGAAATGGACTCTAGTATGTATTTTTGACCTTGTCTGTTCTATATTGTAGTTGACCAAGATTAGCCAGCTGTGGAGTAATGAAAATCCACTACAACACAGCTATAACCAAAACATCTGAAGTCATTATTTTTGTGTTACAGTGGAAAGAAGTGGCCATTGGAGTGGGTGGCAGATACGGACACCATCGGTATCCATTAGGTGACCATGTACCAAAGATGCTGTGCTCTGTTTTGTTCCAACTATACATTTACATTTAGTCATTTAGCAGACGCTCTTATCCAGAGCGACTTACAGTAAGTACAGGGTCATTCCCCCCTGAGGCAAGTAGGGTGAAGTGCCTTGCGCAACGTAATTTCGCACGGACCGGGAATCGAACTGGCAACCTTCCGATTACTAGCCCGATTCCCTAACCGCTCAGCCTCCTGACTCCCTAACTATAATGAATAATAATAAGTATAATCTTTCTTTCTTACTTCTTTCTTCAATAAAACATTTCCAAATTAAATGGATTCTCCTTTAATGTCACACACACTGTATTGAATAGTCTACGTCATTATATAAACATCCAAGATAATACTGTTTTACGATTTTACGTCATTATATAAACATCCAAGATAATACTGTTTTACGATTTAACTTATCTATTGTTTGTCACTATGACTGGAGCTGTCCCTGGATCGCACATTTATATCCTATATATCTTGTACACAAGGGTGTATGGCGCTTGTATATTGTGCTATGGGAAATGTAATATAATGGCATCTTTATGGTAAATGAGAAAATGTGGAATAATAAGTGTATATAGCCCCTTAGCCCCTGACCGCAGTATAAAACACATCAGCATCAGAATTCGGTTTATTCGCCATGTAGGTTATACAAACACAGAATTGACTGTGGCAGGGAGGTGCAAACAATAAACATCTTAAATTAATTTAGAAACTTGTTTTAGTTACACCACGTTTTCATTATCCGAAAACACAACAAACTAAATGTTGGACAAAGAGTAGCCAGGCTATGACGAAAAAATACCGATCTACACCGGTTAGCCTACATGCAAAGACATCAGAATACGGTTTATTCGCCACGTATGTGAACAAACACGGAATTCACTGTGGCAGGGAAGTGCAAACAATAAACATATACGGACATAGTTTCCTAAAAGTGTTTCTTATATACTAGTGTAATAATTGGACCAATACGCTGTTCCTATTGGTCCAGAAGACGTTCTCAAACGTTAATAAATCAGTTTATATACCTCCTGAAAGTTCGCAGAGGTAAATAAACGTTTTTACGGACCTAGCAACAAGCTGTTGCTTTGGAGATGTAGCAATTGACCTTAACAACGTGGCATCTGCTCGGCAACAAAGTAGCCTAAATTGCCTAAAAAACCCTAAAACAACCAAATATGGTTTTTGCACAGGTCCGCAAACGCCCCGCAATCGCTTCCCGTTTGAAAGAAGTATCTGAAGCAGACAGAAGACGAATTGCTGTTGTTTAAAAAAAAATGTATTACATTTATTTTATTTTTTTATTTTTTTTATTAGAATTCAGTTTACAAATATTCAGTTTTCACATTTTGCAAACATAAAAATGTAAACAAATAAAATAAAAGTATGTAACAAGGTGACAGACTTGCAAACTTCTTTAAAGACATTGACAGCAAGAATTCTTAATTGAATAGTTTTGAGTAGATATCCATTATTATACTACCTTTCTTATTTGTTACCAATTTAAGAGACTCAAAGTACATGTCAGTTTCAATTCGGAATAGTTTAAAACATGGGGTCGACTTGGAAAACTTTGCTTTGTGAATATGGAACTTACCTAATAAAATAAATAGGTTAACAATATTGCACAAATTGCTATCTGTACATTCAAAATAAGTAATAATATGTTTCCCTTCAAGTAAGATTGTATGTGTCGTTTTAGATACAATATAATGTTCAAAGTTTTTTCCAGAATGTAATACAGAATGAACATCCATAAAAAAGATGGGTTAACGATTCTTGTTCTGTTTTACAAAAGCTACAGTAATTATCAACAGGCATGAATTTTGAGATAAACAGGTTTGTAGGGTATATATAATATGCAATATTTTCAAATGTAATTCTCTAACTTTGTTTGTGATACAATATCTAAAAGGAACAAGCCACGCTCTACGCCATTTAATATCAGTAAAATGAGAATTCCAGAAAAACTTTCCATGAGGTGTTATTTTCTTTAAATTTAGGAAGCAATTTCTAATTTGCTTATTACTACATTTGTCGCTCTTAATATCGATACCATTTATATAAAGAGTAAAATTAAATCCAGAAACCTCATTTTGTTTTTTATAACCTTTCATTAATTATAATATACCAGTAGGTATAGATTTGAAAACCGAGCTATATTCTTTAAACGTTATCGGGAATGCCTTCTCTCTGAGAAAAGATTCATATTCAAGTAATTGGCCATTACAGTCAAAAAGGTCTTTTAAGAAGATGATATCTCTATCAATCCAATTCTGCAGATAGAGTGACTTGTTCTTCCTAGTGATGCATTCATTATTCCATAAAATACATTTGTGTGGAGAAAGGTTGTGAGAATGACACAGCTTCCAGACCAAAAGAGCTTGTTGATAAAATTGTGATAGTTTCAACGGAAATTTTGTAAAACTGTAGTTACATTTCAATACAAATTTAAGACCTCCTATCCTGCGAACATTTTTATTGGGGATAAAGTACCATATAGACTCTGGTGCTCTCAGACATTCCTTCAACCATTTCACCTTAAAGGTATAATTCAAGTCCCAAAAGTTCAGAAGTTCAAATCCACCTTCATCCTTAGAACCAGAGAGCACCGCTTTTTTAAAATGATGGTGTCTGTTTTTCCATACGAAGTTAGTAAACATAGTATTTATGTCTTTGCATGTTGAATCATGAACATTGAGAGAAAGTGCAGGATAGACAAATCTTGAAATCCCTTCTGCTTTAGTCAAAAGAATCCTTCCCAAAATAGAAATGTCTCTTTGAAGCCATAAATTCAGTATTGTCTTTGTCTTCTTCAATTTAGATGAAAAATTAAGCTGTTGACGTTCCATGTGGTCCTTGCAGATATGAATACCTAAATATTTAACACATTTCTTAACAGGTATATTAAAAAAATGTTCCTCTTCAGTCTGATACAAACAACATTTCACATTTAGATTTGTTAAGTGTTAAACCCGAAGCAGCTGAAAATTGGTCAATTAGGGTTATAGCATATTCAATCTGATGTTTGTCACTCAAAAAGAGAGCTGTATCATCCGCTAGTTGAGTTAGTCTAATTTCCTTACCAAAAGTAGATAAACCTTTAATAATAGGATTATGTCGAATATGTAATGACAATAATTCAACCACCAGCAAGAACAAGAACGGTGAAATAGGACATCCCTGGCGAACTGATCTCAGTACAGGAAATCTTTTTGTGGTGTTTGGATATAATATCACAGAGCTGTCAATATTGTTATAAAGCATTTCTACTGCAGATATAAAATGTTGTCCGAAATCAAAAATCTGAAGTGTTTTGAGTAAATAGTAGTGTTCTACCGTATCAAATGCTTTATAAAAATCAAGAAATACTACCAATGCATCAGTATTGATATTTTCAGAATAGTCCAACAGGTCAATAACAAGTCTTATATTAGAGCTAATGTGACGGTTAGACATAAAACCTGTTTGTGTTTCATGTATTATCTCATGAAGACCTCTTTTTAACCTTTCAGCAAAAATCAATGATAACATTTTGTAGTCAATATTTAGGAGTGTAATAGGTCTCCAATTTTCTATCATTAAATGATCTTTATCAGGTTTAGGGAGAAGACATATTAAACCTTGCTTCATAGTTGTGGACATTTCCTTATTTAAAATGCATTCCTTGAATAAATCAAATAGAGGGTTTTCAATGGTTTCCCAAAAGTGCAAATAAAATTCGACTGAAAGCCCATCAATACCCGGAGATTTCCCTTTTTTCATTGAACTAACGCCTCTGAGATTTCCGCATTAGTAATCGGACGTTCGCATTCAATCTTAAAGTGTTCAGATATAGTTGGTGTAAATTCTTTAACTGACTCAATAAATCTATCACAATCACTAAATTGAATATTTGACTTCATTAATTTTAAGAGTAGTTAAATTATTGGGTGTGCTCACGCCTTCGGCGAGCACAACCATTGTTCTCTCACATATATATTATTATTGGGTGTGCTCAAGCCTTTGGCGAGAGCACAACCTTTGTTCTCTCACATATATATTATTATTCTTTTTTATTATTGTTTATTTTCGCCCCCCTAAGGATCAGTCAATATTTGGACTACATAGACAACCTAGGTGTCAAAAGTTTCGTATTGGTAGCGATTGCGTTGGTTGTATTTTTATTTACGTTCCGTTGCATGGTTTAAGTAGAAATTGCGTTTTTGTGGTGAAAAGTGAAGCTAACGGTGGCTAATTTGCTAGCCACAGTCACTGACGTTACTAACGTCACTAACGTCACGAAAACACGCGTGACTACCTGTAGCAGAACATTCATTTCGCATCTGTTAACTTGGGGGACAGCTAGGCTAACTATAGCTTTACTGCAAGGCAGCTGCAGAAACGCCACAAGCAAAGAGGCCAGGGTGGTAACTATTTACTCATTTTACTTTGTGATGTGAAACACAATTGTGAAATGTAATGTACAATATTAGCTGATATTATTAAGGAAGTAGGCCCACTTCTACTTTCGGAAACGGTAGTCTACTATTTCACTGAAGCATTAGCATGACATTAGCCTCTGTTGCCCGGGCAACACATACATTACTACAGTGGTCTGTGATGTTTAGGGCTGTTTTGGCAGCCCCTTTGTCACTGGTCACCCAGACACTCGTCTGGGACAGTCATTGATTTGCATGAATGCTAAAATGACAATCACACCTTAATGACACACCTCTGGAAAGGTGGTCTCAACAGTTGAAGAGGAAGGTGGACCGAGGAAGACTCTGAAATTATCATAAAAAATTGTGTTCTTGTAAATATTGTTCTAAACAGCTTTTAATGTCATGTTTGATATGATTTTGTTTCTTATTTTATGTATTACATTCTAGAAATAATTGTTTTGCTGTAACTTGTACATTTACAGGGTTTACAGAGTTTGTGCTTGCAGCAGACCAACATGTGTTTAACATATTCCCTTGTCTTGCAAGGGCACCACTTGGTCTACTGCAGCCTGTGATTAATGATCCAATTTGAATTTGTATGCGTTAGACAACTTTTCAGTCATATGACCGGTGTCCCCATTTTAGTCAGGTTTGGGTGTATATAGGAAGAAGTTTTTACCAATAACTTTGAGTTTTGTTTACGATACAACACCGGTGCGTTAGGCGCCTAGTCTTCATTGTGAATACCTTTGTTAACCATTGCTCTGAAGGTATGTTTTGTATTTGATGATATTTCATTATCATTGTATTGATTATCTTACTATTTAGATAATAAACTATTATTGTGCATTTGAAGTTACTTGTTCTCCTTGAAACGTATCTATCACGCTACGGCGGTGAAAACTTTGATCTAGTCTGGTTGATGCGGCTAATACTGATTATAAACATTTTGAAGTAGGTTTTAACTTAAGGCCTCTGAGTCACTTACGGTTGATCTCCACGCCCCGAAGGAATTTACCGGAGCCTCTGAGTGATTGGTTTACATACTAGGTCTACTATGGGTAAATCCATATTATAGTAGGCTAATGATAAACGACTGATTAGTGAACACGCATACTTAAGGGTCGATGCTCTGATCAAGCAGACGATTTTTACCTACGACAGAGTTTCATGTCATTAACTGTTTAGCGCTCAAGGTTACAGGTAACGCACTTGTGCACATTTCTAAAATTGGAGTCAGATATTAACGAGTCAATTATCTCCCTGAACATCTAACCAGAATTGAAGTGGGTTTCCCAAGCCGGGGACAAACACCAAGCGTCTCCGGCCTTACGAATCTTCCCATACCTACAGATGCATCCGTTTTCAATCGTAAAATAAACATTCCTCACAAATACATTTTCGTTGTAGGATTTATTATGACATTACATTACAAGTAAACGATTTGTTGGTGAAATTATCATTACCTGTGGTTTCAAACGAGTGTTGCTCACTGCAACGCTGTAGCCTACGCAAGACACACTTCAAACATCTACACAGCTGTTTAGGAAGTCAAACGGCGACAGAACATGTTCGGCACTCCCCTTACTTAAATCAAAAGTCTATCTAACTACTAACCTGAACTTCATTGCCACAGCCTAAACTTTGTCAATCTGTTCATGAAAATAATTAATTTCAGCCTAAACCGTACAACGGAACGTTAAATACAATTCAACCAACGCAATCGCTACCAAGATGAACACAGCAGTAGTCTACTGTAGTAGTACAATTTACCGGGGCAGCTTCTCCACACAGGGCTATATATCGCATTTTGCGTTGTTACTGACAATGATCGCTACCAGTGAGGTTTTTATGAATGAGCGATTTCCCACTAAATAAATGTCAAGCTTATTTACGTTTTTGGGGGCATATTTTCAGTTTGCAGATGGTAGGCCCTACTGTTTGAATCGCGATTCCATCTTATACTGCCGGTAACGTCGTAGAATAATCTTCAAAGGGGGTTATTTATTAATGAATGAATGCAATATGAGTTTTCCCCAGAAATTGTACCCTCTCTAGTTATTTTTTATTATTGTTTATTTTCGCCCCCCTAAGGATCAGTCAATATTTGGACTACATAGACAACGCCTGTGTCAAAATGTTCGTCTTGGTCTCGATTGCGTTGCTTGTATTTTAATTTACGTTCCGTTGCACGGTTTAGGAGGTTACAACGTTTTTGTGGCAAAAAAAGTGCCTTTAGTCAACGAAGGGTAATCAGTGCTAGCTACGTCACCACGTCAGCACACGTTAGCAACGACGCATGGATTGATGTGCTGTTGCACAGCGAGTATCGTATCGTGCCGTGGTGTACTACTACTAGCAGCATCATACATGTACATTTAAGCAAATCAAGACTTGCATGTACAGTAAGTAATGTCACATTAAAGAATGTATTTAAACTCAAGCTTGTGTGGTGCGTCGCTGGCTTCAGTGCCACAGCCTAAACTTTATGTCAAAAGAAACATTCTCATTTCCGGCGCTTAAAAACAATCCCCTCACTCAGTCAAGTTTGGCTAGCCACCGCAACTAGCTTGCTCGTAGCAAACTTCTTTTGAATTAGCCATTTCTCTCTAAATAGATGTAAAGCTTATTTACGTTTTTGGGGGCATATTTTCAGTTAGCAGATGGTACTGTTTGAATCGCGATTCCATCTGAAATACTGCCGGTGACAACGTTGTTACAGTAGCTTGTTTCAAAGGGGTTCGCTTGTTTCAAAGGGGGTTCGCTTGTTTCAAAGGGGGTTCTTGAGTAGGCTAAATGCTTGAAAATATCACTAGATGGGGAAAAAAACTTAAGGGGACGGACCAACCTGCAACCGACGCAAGCGAGCACACCCTACAATTTCCACAGAAACAGTGTTGGGTAAGCTACTTGGAAAATGTAGTGAGCTAAGCTACCAGTAAATGTAGCAAGCTAAGTCTCCATGTGATGTCGATTCAACCTGGCTGTAGATTCTCATGTAGCGAGCTAACGTTACTATTGTTGTGCTTGTTAGCTTAGAAGTAGCTCGCTACATGAGAAGCTACAGGTTGAATCGACATCACATGGAGACAGTCGACATGCCAACACGCTTGTTTTATTTTTCAAACGTCATGCCAGGTGAATTCTTCTGTGGTTAATATCAGGATAATGTCTACCGGTACCTGCAATGTTAGTGAAATTCATGACAAAAGATAGTTGGGAATGCATCACATTTGTTTACAACTTAATAAAGGTGTATACGGCTTCCGGTGACGTCATGGTTGGAACAACAGGTTAGAAACGAGGCTCCGTCAGAAAAAAGTTAGAAAACAGTGACAACTGCAGATATATAAAGCTTTCAGGGTGTAAAATAGCCCGTGAACAGGATGACTACCACATCGAAAACGAGAGGACAAGGTAAACCAGGACATTTGAAAGCTAGCTTAGATACTATTAGCAGCGAGGAGCAGGTAGCACGTGAGGGGGAAATGTCTTTGATACAAGAAATGAGAAAACTGCGTGAAGAAAACAGTCAGGGACATAATCGAACAACAAAGACCCTTGAACGATTGGAAAAGACTGTGACAGATATTAAGGAGCAGCTCGGTGACCACGAGCAGAGGATCGGTGAGCTGGAGGGGAGAGTGAGGGATGTGGAAGATGCGGGGGCTGGGCAGCACCGTGTGATACGGTACCTGTTTCAACGCGAAAAACAACTCACAGCTGATTGTGATGATTTACAAAACAGGCTGAGGAGAAACAATCTTCGAATATTTCAAATACCAGAGGGGAGTGAACATGGGGATGTGGTTGCGTTTGTGAAAGCCCTGCTTCCCAAAGCACTGACGTTACCACCTAATTTGGACATTAAAATTGAGAGAGTGCACCGCTCGCTTCAGTCCAAACCGACAGATCCAGCGGCTCCCCCCAGATCAATCATTGTGAGATTCCTTGACCAGGCGGTGAAGGATATTGTTTTGCAGCAAGCATGGAGTCAAGGAAAGGTGATGTTTCAAGACAAGAGGATCTTCTTCGATCAAGATTATTCTCCTGAGCTACAAAAGAAACGAGCTAAGGTTCACGCAGTTGTCAAGCAGTTAAAGCAGAGGGGCATTCAGGCAAAGTGCCTGTATCCAGCACGACTGAAAGTCAAGATGGACTCGGGAGAAAAAACGTTTCACTCGTTGACAAACGCCGCGGATACTTTGAGAAAGATGGGTGTAGATGTGCAGTGCGGAGAGAAAGAGCGCATCGAGGAGAAACTAACTGGAGGATGGAACATCAGCGCGAAGAGGAGGAGAAACAACATGCTGGCGATAGCTGACTTGAAGGCTATGATTCAGGAGGAAGATGAGAATGAGTAGTCGGAGGTATATAACACTTAACATTTATTTCAGTTTGATTTCAGATTATAGCTGCTAAAGGTACACACAATGTTGAGGGTGTATGAACACTGCATAGACTGAAAGCAATAATAGCATAATACAAAATAAAAAAGTAAAGTTGTCACAAAGGGTTAAAAAAGGAAAAAGATCTGACGGACTCTTGATGCTTACATGAGTGGTTCACACTCACTAAGACTTTTCTTACACGCTAGTGTAATACTGGTCATTATTGCACACTGGGTGCTTTTCTCCACAGAGGGATTAGGTCACCACTCTCTGTCCCATTATCACCAGGGGTCAGACATGGTTATAGTTTATTCTCTGTGTCTGACTGGAAAGGTGGAAGTTCTGTTCTATGTTCATAATGTTATTGTTTTGTTCTATCTGAGACGGGTTGCAAATTTCTTTTTGTTTGACTTTGCACATTTGGAGTTAGATTATTTTATTTGTTTCTGTCTGACAGATGTTTACGAGAGGTTTGGGCTGTGTTACATGAATCAGTATAAATACAATGATGGCATCACTTAATTTAACTACTTACAACATAAAGGGAGTAAACAACCCAATTAAAAGAAAAAAGATACTGGGACAGTTGAAGAAAATGCAGTGCTCTATAGCTTTACTTCAAGAAACCCATCTCACAGAAACAGAACACCGAAAATTAAAAAGAGAATGGGTGGATCAAGTCTACAGTAGCTCTTATGGGAAAGGTAAAAAGAGAGGTGTAGCGTTACTATTTAGTAGGTCTGTGTACTTTCATTGTGAAAAGGTTTTCCAGGATACAGAGGGTCGTTATGTTATGGTCATAGGAAGGATTGCTGGTTTTAAATTGACTATCTTGAATGCCTATGCACCAAATAAAGATTGTCCACAATTTTTCAAAAAACTTGCACATTTGGTAGCAGATCATGGGGAAGGTTTTTTTTAAATGGGTGGGGACTAAACCCATGCGTACTAAATAACAGAATAGATAAATTACCATCATCCTCAAAACCTCAAAGCAGAATGTCGAAAAGTCTAATGAATATGATGAAGGAATTAGGGTTGATAGATGCTTGGCGCCACCTTCATCCAAAAGAGAGAGACTTCACCTTTATGTCACAAGTGCATGGAAGCTACTCACGGTTGGATCATTTTTTGGTTTCCAAAAAGGACACATACAGAGTTAAAAACTGTGTTATTGAGCCAATAACCATTTCAGATCATGGCCCAGTACAAATGACACTTGATTTGGGATTGGAGCCGTGTATGTAGTACTGGAGAATTAATGTTTCATTATTGACAGATGTTAATATAAGAGAGGAAATAAGGTCAGAAATAATGGAATATTTTGCTTTGAACGACAATGAAATGGTCTCACCCACTGTTTTATGGGACGCAGGAAAAGCCACAATAAGGGAGAAAATAATATCTATTGGATCAAAGTTAAAGAAAGACAGACTTAAAAAACAAGTAGAATTAGAAACTGAAATTAAGAGATTGGAAAGTGAACATAAACGAAGTGGAAAGCAAGAAGTATTTAATAAACTTAAAGAGACTACAGCCAAGTTAGATGAGATTCTGACCTATAAGGCAGAGGGTGCCCTTAGGTTTATCGATAGAAAATACTATGAGTTGGGAAATAAGGCTAGCAGGTTATTATAATTTCAACTACAGAAAGCACAAGCTAGTCGAACAATTCCTAAAATTAAACAACCTCATTCCAACGATGTCGAAACTAGTCCAAAAGCAGTAGCAAATACCTTTGCTAAATATTATGAACAATTATATAAGGGTCAACATCAGGATTTGAAAGAAGAAAAAATACATAATTTCTTTAAAAATCTTAAATTGGACAAGCTGACGGCGGATGAAGCGTCTGCGTTAGTAGAGCCAATTAAAGAAAAAGAGGTGAAAGAAACAATTATTAAATTAAAAAATAACAAAACGCCAGGAATAGACGGGTTTGCAGGAGAATATTATAAAGTGTTCGTTGATGACCTCACTCCGGTATTATGTAAGTTATATAATTATGTGTTAAATTCAGGGAACCCTCCAGAGTCATGGTCTGAGGCTATCATCACAGACCTGCATAAGGAAGGAAAAGATCCATTGCAGTGTTCCAGTTATCGTCCTATTAGCCTCCTGTGTGTGGATTATAAAATATTAACATCTATTTTAGCAACGAGAATACAAAAATACGTTAGGAAATTAGTAAAACCAGATCAGACGGGGTTCATCTCAGGTCGCCAAGGGACAAATAATATAAGGAGAGCATTAAACCTGCAGTCACTCATGGCAAAGGATACTCAAACGTCAATGCTTCTCAGCTTAGATGCTGAGAAAGCATTTGATCGGGTAGATTGGCAGTTTTTAGAACGAACATTAATTGAGATGGGCTTCAGTGAAAAATTTACCTTTTGGTTTCGACTGTTGTACAAGAATCCCAAATCAAAAATGAGAGTTAACGGACATTGCTCTGACTTTTTTGATATAGAGAGAGGCGTAAGACAGGGTGATTCTCTCTCACCCATTCTCTTTGCTCTCAGTATCGAGCCTCTAGCGGAGGCTGTAAAACGGGATATCCAGATTGAAGGGGTTGAGGATGGCGGGGGGAGAGTTCATAAAATTTCCCTTTTCGCTGACGATATCCTGCTCTTTATAAAACATCCCCTTACCTCAATACCTAAACTAATGCAATGCCTAAAAGATTACGGAGACATTTCTGGATACAAAATTAATCAGGGTAAGTCGGAGGCAATGATGATATCGGGAATATGGCCTAAACAACTAAACGAGATGGTGTAATTTCACTGGTCTAAACAAGGATTTAGGTACTTGGGGATTATTATCACACCTGAAACTACAAGACTTTTTGAGGCAAACTATACTAAGTTAATTAATCAAATAAGGAGTAATCTAGTTCGTTGGGAAGTTCTTTCTTTATCTTTGTTTGGAAGAGTTGAGACTGTACGGATGAACCTGCTCCCACGTCTCCTATTTTTATTCCAGTCGTTGCCCATAAGAGTCCCAATTTACACTTTTAATATGTTAAACAAACTAATTTCTCAATTTATATGGCAACACAAAAGACCCAGAATGAAACTTAAAACACTTAATCTGGCTAAAAATAAAGGAGGTTTGGCTTTGCCAAATATAAAATGTTATTACTGGGCAGCTCAACTAGCGGCAATTGTGACTTGGATCAGTGGAGATGAGGAAGCAAAGTGGACTCAAATAGAGCAAGGAGAAGTTAATGGTGCACAATTGTCTGTCCTACCCTTTATGGATCTAAAACATGTCAATAAACTGAAAATTGAAAATGAATAGATAAAACATAAAGGTATGGGCACAAGTAAAGAAAATGCTTAAGGATGTTGGAACAATTTCTCTTCACACAACTTCAGGAACAATTCGATCTTCCCTCAAGCGATTTTTATAGATATTTGCAAATTAGGCATTACATTACAAATCATAAGGAAAAAGAAAGAATTGGCAAAATCCCAAATGGTATAGAACAATATTTTATCACAATTTCAGAAAAGCGCCTCCCTGTTGGTAAACATGTTTCTCATCTTTATAAAAGATTGTTAACAGACATGGCTGGAAACACTTACAATATTAAGGAAAAGTGGGAATTAGAAGCTAATACAGTAATAGAGGATGAGTTATGGGATAAACTCTGTTATAGGTGCCATAAGGGAATTAACAGTCAACAGTCGAAGGAATTCGACTGGAAAATTAAAATACGTTATTTTCATACTCCTCTGGTTACTTCAAACTTTGTAAAAGACCCCTCTGCAGCTTTATGCTGGAGACAATGTGGTAAAATAGGTGACCATACACATATATTTTGGGACTGTCCAGTAGTCCTTGCGTATTGGAAAAATATTAAAGAAGAGATGGAGAAAATCATAAAAAGAGAAGTCCCCTCAGATGTACGTTTTTTCTTACTGGGTGTCATATCAGTTGATGTTTTCAATGCTGACCAAAGATATATTTTACGTGTATTACTACTAATTGCCAAAAAAATAATTACGGCTAATTGGAAGTCTGTGAAATCGCCAACTGTAACTGAATGGACACAGAGACTAAAACAGGTTTATATGATGGAAAAATTGACGGCATCACTACAATTGAAAACGGACCTTTTTAATCAGAGATGGCACATGGTTAAAGAATATTTCAATCTGTAAATGTATATTTTGTATTATTATTTATTTTTTCATATACATTATATATTTCATGTCATTATATGGCTATATATTATTGTATCATGTTTGTGGAGATGTGAACATCCATGTTAGGTACAGCAATATACATATACAGAATATTTGTTTTTATAATTATTTTTCTCTGTATTACTCTTGTTATTTTATCATTAGTCTCAGGTAATGTTCCTTTTGTCTTGTTCTGTGAAAAACATAAATAAAAAGTTCTAAAAAAATAAATAAAATAAAGGTGTATACATTTAAAATGGGAATATCTACAAGATGCACACATCTCTATTCTATTTCCCTAGGTTTGCATCACATGACCTGCTCATGCGTTTCTGGGCCTTGATCGAACCTTCTCTGCCATCAATGACGAGTGTAAGGCAAGCTCAGAGAGGCACACTCACTGAGGCAAACGCTGCCATCCACTCCCTTCAGCCCATCGATGAGCTGTTCCTATTTCTCAATTACCTGGCCCTTGGCTCCAAGCAGCGGGATCTTGCTGACCGGTACGGAGTCCATCAGTCCAGTCTGTCGGATCATCACATCATGGAGCAACTTCTTATATGCAGTGCTTGGCTCAGTGAGGATTTGGATACCCCAGGAGCAGATCCAGGAATATTTGCCAACAGATTTCAAGGACTACCCTGACACTACTGCCATCCTTGACTGCACAGAGTTGAGGTGTCAGTGCCCATCATCCCCGCTCCTCCAGAGTGAGGTATTTTCCAGTTACAAGTCCCACTGCACTCTAAAAGGACTCATTGGGATTGCCCCACATGGGGCAATAACATTCATATCTGGACTGTACGCCGGGTCAATCAGCGACAAGCAGATCACACGTGAATGTGGTGTGCTTAAACTCCTGAAACCTGGGATGGCTGCCATGGTAGACAGAGGTTTTCTCATTGATGACATTGCACCGTGCAAAGTTTACAGGCCAGCATTCCTGTCCAGCAGGTCTCAGATGTCAGCTTGTGATGTTAGGGAGACCCAGGCCATTGCACGTCTCAGGGTCCATGTTGAGCGTTTAATTCAGCGGGTAAAGGAGCACAAATTCTTTGACTCAGTAATCCCCCTCCGGCTTTTTGGAAGCATTAATCAAATTTACACTGTGGCCTGTCTCCTCACAAATTATGAGAACGGGCCTCTTGTAAAAGCATGGGCTAAGTAAGTGCTTATATTGGCTTTTATTGTAAATATCTTTGTATAGTGTGCTGATATGTACCAAGGAGTTAATTTAATTTCCTTCATTTCATGCATGCATATACATTTCAAAACTACTCAGACAAGTAAATACTGAGAAAGACATTAAAAAAGAAAAAGTCAACCTTCTCCTTAATGATGTTTGTTGTTTCATTATCACGGGTAATCCTTTGTATAAACATGTCCTCTTGTGTGTACACAACAAAGTCACACCAATGACATCCAGAAATGAACATTTTGCCCTGGACTTGCCAAAAGTAAGGATGTGTTTTCCTGAGTTTGTGTTTTCCCCCGCTGCTCATAATATATGGGCAGTCCACATAGCTAGCTACATTCGGGCATTTTACCTCAACAAGTCCAAAACACAGGTTCTCCATTCGGATCGAAGACAATCCCATCAGGGGATGCACCCATCCATGGGGCATCAGGGTGGATAAGGAACCCACATGGGTAATGGTTGACTTCTCTTACCCTACAGTATTCCTCAATGGCTGTGGGTTCGAGGTCCAACCCCCTCCTCATGTATGTTGTCTGATGGGTAGGTCTAAGTAATCTCCTGGCCAGATTTTCAGCAGAGCTATGTGCCCTGGGGGCTATTGCACAAAAGTAGAATAAAGATATCCAGGATAACTGAAAAAGCG
>CM042870.1:13534903-13577579 GCA_023658055.1 Thaleichthys pacificus
AATATCAGTTGTAAAAATGTCATTAAATAAAACGGGACCCCTGTGCAACCGACGCAAGCAAGCACACCCTACAATTTCCCCAGAATTGTACCCTCTCTAGTTTTTCTGCTGTTGCGCCACAATTTATCCTTGGTGTATACCCATCAACTTGACCAGAGGCTCTGCCTTACTATTTGTGCTCTCACACTGCCATCTAGTGGGCACTTTAGCGAACTTAAATGTATACCCTTTTTCGAAATGTGAATATGATATAGGCTAGTATACAAACGTAGTTATTTTTTCAGTAGCTTACAGCAGATGCTTACAGATGCTTACAGCTTACAGCAGATGCTTACAGCTGCTTACAGCATCAACAGCCTACAGTTGTTGATAATGGCACTGCCAATTATATAGCCTATTTCTTAACCTTAATTCAATCAAGATCGGTTGAGTGTGGACAGGTTTTCTTCTCTGCAATGATCGTTATCTGGTTTCCCCTCAGAAACAATGAAGTGGTAGAGATATATTCTAGTTCGATTAGCTTTCCATACCAATAGAGTTCTTCGCGATCGCCAAGATTATTTCACACGGATGAGTTCTTGTTTGAGCGATATCGATTCAGCCGACAGGACTCATTTATTTGCAAGACCTTCTCGGGCCGTACATTGCAAATATCACACGCCGCAGCAAGCTTATTATGAGCTTATGCTGCTGTATGTGAATATGTAACGCTATGTTTTAGGAAATGTCTTATCTGTTGTGCCTGTGCTTTTTATATGTTTCACTGTGGGAGAGTGGGAAACGTCATATCGATTCCTTTTTATGTCTTGACATGTGAAGAAATTGACAATAAAGCTACTTGAAACTTTAACTGTGCTTCAGACTCTCTGCATAGCCTTGAGGTTTTTTTTGCGTCAGGTACATTTTTATACAGTCGATGCAGAAAACATTGCCGCAGCATGCGTTGCTGTAAGAAAAGTGTACTTGGCGCTTAACTAGCTGATGAATCAATTCATCATATTCCCTGGCCCCACTCAATTAAATCAAAGAGGGATTTACATGTGTAAATCCCTCTATGCCTCTATTTACATGTGTAAATCCCTCTATCCCTCTATGCCCTATAAAGGCCTACATGCATATACACATATATAGTAGCCTACATGATATAAGCGCTTTCAGTAGCCTACATATATCCTCATAAGTGTCTATGAATGCGTATCAATTAGATACTCTTTCGCCTTGTTTTTATCTACTTATTCTGAAAGAGTTGAGATCATTATTTTCGCTAGCAAGATCTCATTCGATGATTTATTTCCATTAAGCCAGCAGGCACATTTAAAGAAATGTGATCTGCTGCGTTTCCCGATAACGATGGATCGTTATCGGCAACGATCGGCAACGATCGAGCAAAAAACGAAACCATCGATATTTCTTACGTGCGTTTCCCAAACATGCTCGTAAGGAGTAGGCTAATCTATGCACTTTCAAGAGTTACGAATTTTCAAGAGACACTTTAGCTACGATGTCTTTAGGAACGGCCAGTAAAACTAAGATTCGTCCTACGATGGATTCTACGATCAACTTAGCCTTACGACGCTTTCGGGAAACGCACCCCTGATTGATTGGGGTATTGAGGCACTTAAGATGAGCCTATACATTTTCCCAAAACTTACGCATTTAGCTTATCGGCAATTTTTTGCCAAGCTGCTTGTCTTGCTCTGGCAGTGGTGGCGGCCCAGCTAGCATGTGACCGACGGGCCACCAGCGTTTTTTGGGTGGCACGCAGCGGTCGGACCTCCGTTGGCTGACCATCCTCAAGCCGATAGTCGGCAATTACTCAGTGGTCCGCCAGTGTTTCATGGGCGGCATGCCGATAGTCGTAACGTCACCTTCAGCTGTTTTCTGTCTCTTTTTGTTGTTGATATTATTGATAGTGAATAACAACAACAACAACAAATTACACTCAACGTTACATCAATACACGTAGGGTGGATTGCCCTAATGTGGGACACTGCCTAATGTGGGACACTTAAGCTCCAGTGGGTCTGGCTCCTCCCTAAACTAAAGAATGTAATTGAAAACTACGGGAATGTAAAGCTGTAGTGTCATGTGATCAAAATCACATGACCTTAGAACTGTCTAATCAAAAATGAGGGCGGGATAATCATCAAACAGGAAGTACCTTCTTTGAAAGCTACCAGAAGGTCAGTTCCATACAGTTTTGACCAAATTGGTGTTAAGAGTATAAATTAATTATTATCAAAATAATCATGTTATTTTTGTTCTTAATGTGTTCATGAAATGATTGTTCATAACAAAATAGTATAGCATGGTGTATATTTAAACTATATATTTGATTTTAATTGATTTTTCCATTGTCCCACTTTAGGACAAGTACCTGTCCTAAAGTGGGACAGTATGATTAGCCTAATGTGGGACAGTTATACAACTACAACCCAGTCAAGAATGTGTGGTTTATGCAACAGTAATGGTTATTTACATGTTCTTAGTGATCTTTTGCGGTATTAAAATACTTTATTACTACAGATATTTGAGGTCAAGGGACATTTTTACGGCGGTTTGAAGGTTGTGTGTGTGTTTGAAGGGAGTAGGGAGTCTTAAAGAAAAGAGCAGAAATAGCAACTCAATAAGGCCCTTTCATTTTTTTCGTAAATATAGTGTTGACTTTAATAAAATGTATTTCAGATCACAATGGCAAAGGCAAAAAAGACAGAAAGAGATCATCAGACACAGAGAGAAAGGCAGGCAAAGGATAAGACAAGGAAATTAAATCAGTGGAAGCAGGACAGGATGAAAGGAGCAATAGAGGAGTACAGGCAGGTCATTGACAATGGTGGGGTCCCTAACATGAGACTGCTGGCTAGGGCATGGAACGTACCCAAGTCTACTCTCCAGCGCAGGGTAAAAGGTAATGGTCACTCTGAGCACACAATAGGAAGAAAGCCGATCATCAGCAGTGAGGATGAGGTAGAGCTTGGGGAGATGATCGTCACATTGGGAAAACGAGGATTTCCCCTGAGGATGAGTGACATACAGCAACTGGCCTACCAGTTTGCCACCAAGAAGGGAATCAGTGGATTTAGTAAAGGAAAGCAAAAGGCTGGTTACAAATGGTTTAGGGGTTTTTTGAGACGCAACCGGAATCTCAGGATCAGGAAACCCGAGGCTCTCTCAGCCAATAGAGCTGCTGGATTCAACCCCACTGTTGTGAACACGTGGTTCAAAAATTTTCAGGACAAAATTAGCAGACTGGGGTTGGAGAATGTTCCAGATCATATCTGGAATTGTGATGAGACTGGGCTCCAAGATCACTTCCTCTCCACCAGGGTGGTTGCCGAGGCTGGGTCACCTTGTTTTGAAATCACTGCTGGGGAGAAAGGAGAAACCTCAACCTGCCTTTCCAGCATCAACGCTGGTGGTGGGTATGGGCCAAACCTGGTCATCTTCAAGGGAAAGAGAATGAAGGCAGAATGGGTCTTTGGGGCTCCCGAGAATACCTTCCTCAGGATGTCAGATAACGGGTGGATAAACACTGACTTATTCACTGAATGGGGGAAATTGTTTCTCCAAAGCCTGCCCAAAGATGATCCACGACCCCACCTGCTCCTTGTTGATGGCCACTCCTCCCATGTGTACAACATTGAATTTCTTAATTTAATGAAAGACAACAATGTATGTGTGTTTAGCCTTCCCCCTCACACTACACACTATCTGCAGCCTGCAGATAGAGCTCTGTTCAAGAGTCTTAAACACTTCTGGAGGCTTGAGGGACGAAGGGTCACCGTGGAGAGTGGAGGGAAGCGACTTGACAGGGCGTTGTTCATGCCACTGTTTTCAAAGGCATGGAAGAAAGCTGCAACTCCCTCAAATGCCCAGGCTGGATTTCGTGGGTCAGGGATATTCCCACTCAACCCAGACAAGATCAACAAAAATCTGTTCATGCCATCAGAAACAACGGATAGACCCTTTGGAGAGACTCCAGCAGAACCTGCACGTGCAACTCCAAGCCATCCCCCGTGTGATGACAATAACGGGGATAATGATGATGATAGCTACCATCAAGAAATGTTCGATCTTCCAGAGCACACCCCTTACCACCCTCTGCATGATGCTGTTCAGCCAGCAATCTCTCCTCCACAATCTCCACAGCACATTCTTCTGTCCGCCATTGTCACCCCACCACCTCTGGCACAGGAAGTTGAAGTGGTGACACAGCCAGAGGTCTCCTTCAAATCACTGATCACCCTTCCTGTCAGAGAACGCCCAACTACCAGCCGTCAGAGGGCAAAGCCTCCTTCATATGATCTGACCAGTGACGACCATTTTTCTTTCATCAAAGAAAAAGCGGTGAAAAACAAAGGGAAAAAGCAAAAGCCTAAAGCAAAAAAAACACACCAGGCCACAACCAGTCAAGGCCGTCAAGTAAACCAGGATCCTTGTGCTATCTGCCAGCATGCTTATGGCGACTCTAAGGACCCCAAGTCCACAGAGGAGTGGGTGTCTTGTGCAGTCTGTTCCCTTTGGTTCCATGAAAGCTGTGCAGAGGACAATGGGGTGATTGATGACGACATCGCCTTTACATGCAAAGCTTGCCTGTTTCCAGAAATGTAGCAACTTATGAACTTCTGCAGGCCATTTGTTATCTGCTGTTGTTTTTTATCTGCTGTTGTTTGTTATATTGTAATAGGCCTATGCAACATTTGATATATATTTACCTTTAAATATACTTAATGAATTTATAATAAATGCATCAAAACCATCATATTGTTTTATTTGCTTGATGATGCTCAATTTTCCACGTTTAATCATAAACCTTGGTTTTGTAACAGGAACAACATTGCAAATGGTAAAATGACTGAACATAAAATTAACCTACAGAATTAATTATTGAGGAAGTTTTACTATCATTCATGAATGAAGGTGCACCATGGTTTGGGCCTTTTAACATACACTTTACAGTGTCCCACATTAGGCAACTGACTGTCCCACATTAGGAAGCTGCACATTTTCTCATACAGTTTGGCATTAAGAGGACTGATGTCTGTATCATTTCTTTTATGAATGTGTTACCTGCATTTTCTGTTTTGATTGGATTAGGACACCCCCTGAGGGTTTCAAAATGGTATTGGGTGTGGATTTAATGTGTTGCCCTCACATCGTAATATACTACAGAAGTCCGAAAAGCAAAAAATGTCCCACATTAGGGCAATCCACCCTATTTACATGAGCTTTTACGCAAGACCAATAAACAATACAACATATCACCTTTCTCGTGCTGGAATTATTTGAAGATACACTTGCGCGTGAACACCAATCTAACTACAACTGCCAACGTCTTGATGACCAGTACAGTCGAAATCAAGGTGAGTGAAACACGTACACTGTACTACCTAACGATATAGTGACGTACAGTCAGGGTAGGCAAGGTAGGCACTGACTCCATCAAACGCAACTTTTTTTATGGAGCTATAAAAAAGTTGCGTTTGAGCTCGTAGCTCTATTTTGCTGCCTCGCGCCAGCTGCCATCTTCACTTTTGTCTCGCGCCAGTTGTTAAAAAATGTATTGAGATTAGAGAATTACAATTTGACAACCCTCGTCACTCACTACTCAACTCTTGATTTGCCAAATGTGCGCCTGCAAAGTTATTTATGCATTTAGCAGATAGCAAAACATATGAAGGATGTTAACTTTTACGATGGAATTTTTTTTTTTCAATCAATAATTTGCAGTGGGCCGATCGGGCCAGTGAGTTGCTAGTTTAACTGTCCCCGACGTTACTTTTGACTGGCCCCGGGCCATCGGGCCATTGTTTATGTCGAACCCTGTTGGGTGCTGGTAACAAGATGAAGTAAAAAAACTGCGGGATGTACGTGTGTTGCTGGACCAGGGAGATCTTGTTCCCACTCAGCTGCAATCCTGTGGAAGGTAATTCGATTATTTGACCATTGTAGCCCCTAGGCCTATGTCTTTTTTATTGTTGGTATCCGAACTACATCATAGGCTACTTGGCTAGAGTGCAAAGTGTGTGTGTGCCATGATGATAATAATAATAACGCATTTTCTTCATGCATTTCTGCAAGCCCAATGTTCTGTATATTCAGATGCTCATTTCGGTTAATTTTCCCGACCGACAACTGCCGCTCGTTATCCGATTATTAACCGTTAACTGCTAAGATTATAATAGCCTATTGAATTGGCATTAAATAAAAATAAAATTGTCGAGCGTCTGTGACCCGTAAAAAAAAACGTTTATTTTAACGTGCAAACAGCAGCATGCAGAATAGATCAACAACAGAACCTGATTCACATCAAATGTTCATGCACCTGTAGCATTTCTGACAGTGACAACAGGCGATTGTATCCCAACCACAACTCTGGGAAAGGATTATCCTTGGTTGGTTTATGGTCAACAAAGTGATAGGAACAAACAAAAACGTTGCGGGGTGGTTTCTTTAGATTCAATGCCTTCAGCCACGTCCTTGATTCCGAGTCGGTATCAGGCTTGCGAAAAAATGTAAACAATGGAGCGCATGGACATTGCCTCTTCGTAGCTGGTTTGTGGTCGTAGCACTCTCTGTCTAACCACTGGTTCAGGTGCTTTCTCGGGTGTTTGCAACCAACTACCGCACACGTTGTTCCCGAACCACTTTTCTTCATGTACATTTTATATACTCTTTGTCACTGCGATATCAGTGCTTTGTCGGCACAACGGAGCTAGCTAGCAAAACAAACCCAGCCCGCCAGAACGGAAGTGGATTGCATCGAGGGGAGGAGTTTAGGATGTAGAGCGGAAACTGCTCAAAAACTTGTGTATAGAATGTGATGATTTAGCCTAGTTTATTGGCAATGGGGCTAACGTTATTTCATGTTCCTGACTGTGATTCATTTAAATAAATAACCCGCGTTGTCATGTAAATCTACAATTCAAAATGCATATTGTTAAGGATAGTGTAACTGGGTAGTGGAGAATAATACAAGGTTAAATATCGGACCAAGTTATTTGTAGTTTAATGTAAGTAATGATGCAATCACAAGATACACAATGAAAACAACACACCAAGATGTTCGTAGTCTAGTACAATGAATCAGTCGATGATGCAACAGCAGTCCCACAGAAACAAAAGTCTCAGAATAGAACAAACGAAGGCCTTCGTTGAGAAAGTGGTCGTGACAGAGATCAGAGAGAGTTCTGCCCACACCAAGTTCTGTCTCCCTGTCCTTGGGAGACAGGTCTTGTACCCCCCCCCCCAGAGAGGGAGGTCTGTGACAGGCGATTGGTCAGAAGACCGTGGGGTGGGAATGTGGTTGTCCAATTAAATCGACCAGGCCAGGGTCGATGATGTATGGGGGAAGGTGGGGCAGGGTCTCCAAGGGGAAGGGGTAGATCATCCAGTGTGAAAGGGGGGGGGCAGGGTCTCCAAGGGAATGCAGGTGGGGCAGGTGGGGCAGGGTCTCCAAGGGAATGTGACCTCAGAACAGAGTATATCCAAAGGTGGTCAGTCCAACTGATCTGACCCGTCCTTAAGCAGAGAAGAGTTACTGTCCCAACATTACCTTATCTCCCAAGTTGACACTTTTACTCCCAAGCACTGAGAGGCCCTATTGTGCTCACTGCGGTCCCTGAGCATCACAAACGCGCCTCCCAAAACAGTTTGCCTGACATCGGCATTCTTGCCCACACACCGAAGTTACAATTTAGCATGATCTTACTTTACACAGATACATTTCAGCACGACATTACTTGCACAGAAAGCATCCTGTTGCTTGATCTCATATGTTCTTTATTAAATCAATTGATCACAATTGGATACATGTTTTAGTATAGAGCATTACATAATATATGTGTATATATGTATATAAGGTAGTGATTGGTATAGCAGCATTGATTAGCAGTATAGTTATCATTCCTTCACAATGTTTGTCCAGATCAATTTTTCAGCAAGATAGCTAGAGCTAAGTGAAGCTGAGTTGAATCACGATAGTTTGTTTGCTAAGCTGTAGTGCTAACGTTACCCACCTAAGGCGATCCTGTTTGCTTCGACAACTGAAGTGGAAACAATTAACGTAATAATTTCAAATGATATCTAGTCAATCTGTTAACAACAGTGTTGTGTAGACACAATAGATTTATTTGTACGTTTTTATTTCAAGTCTCCACCTAAGTTGTTTCAGTAAGTGTTGTGTCTTTGCTCCGCAGCTTCACTCGTTGTAAACCAACCAATCAGCGCGCAGCTAATCTATATATTCATGATCATAGCATAAAAGGAGAAAACCTAGGGTTTTTTCCCGGGAAAATTTCACTGGATGTATCAGGGGGCTTAGAACAGCACCCGGGCCATTTTCACCCCAACCAATGTTACATAGCCTATTCGGAGACCTTAAAGGTCACATGACATGCTGTTTTTGGATGCTTTTATATAGGCCTTAGTGGTCCCCTAATACTGTATCAGAAGTGTCTTTCCCGAAATTCAGCCTTGGTGCAGAATTACAGCCACTACTAGCAGTCCCACAAGGAGCTTTCCTCAGAACGCGCTGTTTTGGTGTCTGTAGCTTTAAATGCTAATGAGGAGCGGAGGGGCGGCACCATGCGCTAATGTTTACAATGGATGTATGCAATGGCTGTAACCCCGTTGCTGTAAGATGCCTCGAATTTGCCCATTCTCATCTGATAACACTGGTTTGCAGAGGTACACACTCAGTCATTTCAATGAGGGGAAAGGTGGATATCGCGCGCGCCATAACACCAACAGCAGAACGGTTATCCAAATAACAAAGAAGTGTACAACACTCACGTACGGCATGTGTATTCACACACATACTTGATGCTATCTACCTTGCGACATTAACTCAGCTGTTAGCTGCAGAGCTAATGTTACAGCCACATTCTAAGGGTAGCAAGCTAGGTAACCATATACAGTAAAGCTACAAAATGATATAGCGTTAGTTAACTTACTTGTCCGAGGTTAGTAGCTGGACGAAGGAGAGTTAGTACTGATCCAGAATTTAATTTCAGCAAGGCCAATTTTGTATTAGCTCAAATTGAGGAAACAGTCGTGGCTGAAGTGTTTGGCGCAGACATACAAAACAAATGCGCCTACAACAGTAGTTGTGCAGGCGCATTTCCAGCGAAAATAAAATTAAGATAGGCCTACTGATTGTTTAGAGGCTCCGATGAAGGAACTACAAAAAGACTTGTGTGTTGATTTGTACATCCAAGAACTGAGCAACTGTTAAGCTTCGTTTGTTTGCTAGCCATGATGTCTCTGCAGGAAAACACAATATTACACTCGCCCTTGCACGATCGTAGCTCAGTTCCTCATGGGCGGGCCGGATTATCTGGGCGGGCACAGCAGAGAGAAGGGCGGTAGCCTGGCTCCTTGTGACCTCAATAAAAGGAGATTTTCAAACCGAGCGTTTGAGCCTTCATTTTCTCAAAGGCGGAGAAGAACACCCAGGGCTTGGTTTACACCTATCGAAAATTCTATCCACTGGGGGACCAAAGGCAGGCTAGGGGAACTCATATTAATGTTAAATAACCTCCTAAAGTGAAGTTTTCATGTCATGTGACCTTTAAGGAACAGTGTGAAATGCCCCAAAAACCTAGTCAATCCAATATTTTTTTTTTTTTAGCATACCCTATTTGAGAGAAAACATAATATGCATGAACTTTATTGAGCTAAATAAATGTAAAGATCCAGGAATGGGTCAACGACGAGTTAGTTGCTTTCAACTGACCTCTGTGAGAATGTAATTTTAATTACTGTGTAGTTTACTTCGTTCTGAAATTCACAGACAGGCGGGAGATGCTGTCTCATCCAGTGAGAGGTCCGCTGACCTAAGGAGACTGGATTGTGGTGACTGAATTGAAACGTTAAGTCCTGGAAATGACCCGAGGTGAACGGGGTCATTCCTGGCTAGTTTCAGAGGTGATAATCAAGGAGATAGCATGGTACACGTGAGTCATTGCAACGCGTGCACTTTGTTTGATGGCGTCAAATCAAGGAAAACTCTGCGCTGTGCCTATAGTACAGTGCGTTGAGGTTGCCGTTTTAATCAACTAGATTAATTTTCTATGAGAAGATTACACAATCACCATGCATACACAATCAAGGCATCCGTTTCAGCAAATTGGACTTTGAGAAACAATGGGAATTTTCTTGGGAATGACGTTCCGTCTTGTATGTTGAAAAATGTATGAACAATTCTAAATGGTGCTATGACTATGGATGTAATGATCTAACTATTTCATTATTAACAATGCAAATGTTAAATAGATTCAGAAGTGAAGCTTTAATCTTGATAAAAGTAAACAACGTTTTCTGTGGAATAAAATTTAGGTACAAACACTCCTATCATGATACGTTCTACCAGTTACGTAAAGATGTTCCAGTTGATTTGTTATGTTCCAGGGCAGAAGTTTGAATGTTTTGAGAACAGTTATAGACTGTTGGAAGAGGTGATAGCAATACCGTTCCATTTATGTGACTTGATGAAGTATTATTTGGGAGTTGCATTAAAGCTTAATGTTTTGTTTTTGAGAAACCTGTTTTTACTACAGAAAGTTGATATTAATTTGAAAAGAAACAGAAATTGAGAACATGTAATGAGATTTCAGGATTTGTGCCAAAGTGATGTGTCTTATCATGCAGAGGTTGTAAAAGAGTTAGCAACAGGCTGGAGAGAAATGCCTGTTGACCTAAGGTCCTAACCGCTCTGTAGGAGATCACCTTCGGGGAAGGGTGAGCTTCTTTTGCCATCTATAAAATGGAGATAAGTTGCAGGGGAGTACAGCTGGAGACAAAATCTGGGGTGACTTAAGGGTTAAACAGGTTTTTGTTTGGTTAACTGAGGTTTATGACTCCCTGACCTGGAAGAGAAATGCTTATCATCTGACTTGGAGAGGAGCTTTGACATCAGGGCCTGGGTTCAACTATCACTGTACTGTCTTAGAAAAACCTGACTGACAGTTTACTGAATGTTTGATGGTTTTAGAGATGACTATGTAGACAACAAGTAGGTTTGTTCGTATCCTGATAATTTCTGTATTGATTTTCTTGTTGCAACCTTTGTTTCTATTTGATTTTGCGTGGTTAAGGAGATCTGAAATGAAGTCCAGGTCTGCCATGAGGTGCATAGACGTCGAATGACCACTAGATTAAGTGACAACGGGAAAACCCTATAGGGCAAAACCCATTATGTCTGAATGCATTCTTGACATTTGACTGGATTACTTTATTTCTTTTACCTATGTTTTACTTTTTATTAACCATGGTTTGATGTTATCAGCTGTATGTTTCAGTATATTCAGGGGGGAGCTGTCAGAGAAATTTAGAATGTAAGGTTATATTCTGAAAATACTGGTGCTAGCATTCCTTTGTCAGTAGAGAGCCCTCTCCCCACATGACCTATAGATGACACTAGGCTTACGTAAACAGACTGACCTAGGTTGACCATTATCATACTAGAGGTGCAATAAACCTTATCTGTGTTGAGTGAATCATATGGTCAAGCCTAGGGTCGGAGAACTCTGTAAGTTTCCACATGCACGCGCACTCTGTCTCTGGGATCGATCATATTGACAGCTGATATGCAGGGGAGGAGACTTCTCACTAACAAAGGGTCTTACCTGAAGACTTGTGAACCAGACAAACTTTGTAGCACAATGGCGTGTGATGTTTTTGTCTCCTTGTGGGCCGGCCGCAAGCAATAAAGCTTTCTTGTTCACCGACTGACTGTGCATTGCTTGATAGATAAATATTTCTGACATAGTGTAGGCCTACAAATGTTGTTGAATAAATATACAGAAAGCGGGACATGTTTAGTTTTTCACAGAAATATTAATGGATATTCTCCTGTGTCTACTTGCAGAATCAGAGCTAACAGAATATTCTTACATTTTTTCTCTCTGATTTGAAAACCAGAATCGGAATCGATCAAATTGAAACCATACCCAAGGAGTGGGAAAAACGTTCTCCCAGTCAATGTCGGAAACTGGTAGACAGTTATAGGAAACATTTTATTTAGGTTATTTCAGCCAAAGGAGGCAGAAGCCTACCAGCTATTAAGGCATAGGGTGTCCAAACTTTTTCCTCAGTAGGAATTGGTATCTTTGTAAATTTGTTGTTAAATAAATTATATCTCGGTTAAAATGAACTTGTTTTTGGTTCAATTACATCACATTTATCTATAGAAATAGCTTAAAAGAAGATCAAATATTGATATGTCCATATTTCTTAAAAATAACTAAATATTTCATGGCGTTTTCAAATGTTTTCACATGACTAAGTCTGGTATATTCTGTCTACTCCATTGGCCCTGACAGACACATTGGTCATAGGGCGCCACTACTGCACCAGTGGACTAATGTAAAAATTAAAATTGAATGGTGACATGGACTTTGAGACAGACAATACCCAGCCTACTTTCATGTGCTTTGCACCCTTACATAATGCACTTCAAATCACAATTCTGGCTGATGGCCAGCCCCCCCTTAGAGAACCATATTCTCTGCTGACAGCAACAATAAGTTCCTGACCTTGTGATAAACTGATGGTCCTTCTGATGGTCGAGCTGGATCAAGCTACTGTGGAAGAAACTGGGATTTCCTGTGTGCTTACTTTATTCACTAATCAATAGAACTTTCACTAATCAATTGAACTAGTCATTGGATACTAGTTAGTATGTTTCATGTGAGCTTGCTATTAATAAGAGTAGATTGTGTCTATGTGTCAGGGTTAATAGATGTTCGGGGTCAGAAGAAAGTACTGGGTAAACATCTCTTGTCATGACTACAAGGAGAGCACCTATGATATATCTGCCCTGAGAGTGGTCATGGGAAGGCAGCTGTGAATCTCTTTCTCTGAGACTGTTGTAACGTCATAACTGCCTGACTGTCACTATCTATGTTTACATTCTTGTACCCTATAAAAGATGGTCCTCCGGCCTTCAGAGCGGGGAGAGACATGATTGAGACCTTACAGTGCGTTCACACTGCAGCGACGCGATGTGAGCGACAACATGTTTTCCATTCATGTTCTATGGAGCCAGGCGAATCGCTTGCGTGGTGCATTGTGGGTAGCGACGCGACCGAGTTGATATTTTCTCAACTTTATGCAAATGAGGAGCGATTTTCGCTAGCGATGGCCAATCGGAGTGTTTTCTTGTTTCTCGTAACGTAGCAACCATGGTGAACATTTCTAGCTTTCTAGGTTTCAAGGTGGAGGAGAAACTAGCTAATCGTTTGTGTGGCTGCTTACCCAGTCCTGTACTATACATGGACTGTGGGAAGGCGAGCGATGCAAGCGATTCGCGTCGCTGCATTGTGAACGCACTGTAACGGGGCGTTCACACTGCAGCGTTTTTTAACGCTCTGCACCGCTCGCCTTCCCACAGTGCCCCACGCTCGGGGGCGTGTTAGACAAGTTAATACAGAGTTGTAGTTCTCCAAGGTCACTGTTGTTGTCATGGCCAAGCGTGCAGATTTGGGTTCATGTACTCACAATATCGATCAAAATACCGAATTTTTACTAGTGCAAGATTACAGTAGAATAACGTTACATGTTACGCCACCGGTCACTCAACCAGTCGTTTGTAGGCTGGGCTAGCGAGCTAGCAGTGGCACAGAACAGTCACGTAATGTGACGAGACTGAATTTAAAAGTAGGCTATAAAAACACACTAGGAACACTGACGACATCGGCAACCATGCACTATTAGTTTAATGTAATCTTTAAATTAAGGCTCGTCACATTAGTAACTTTGTTCTGAACAGAACTGGGTGTGCAGACACATACGAAAAGTTTCTCCTCCATCTCGAAATTGTGAAACCTAGAAATGTTTATCATGACCAACGGTTGCTACGTTACAAGAAACAAGAAACCAATCCAATTGGCCAACGCTAGCGTTTTCACGCTCCTCATTTACATAAAGTTGAGAAAATCCAACTTTCAACGCTCCGCTCGCCTTCCCACAGTGCCCTACGCGAGCGTCAACGCCTGGTTTCATTGAAAATGAATTGGAAGCCGACGCCCCGCGCCGCCAACTCCGCTGCAGTGTGAATGCCCCGTAAGCCTGGTGTTGTGTTGTCATTTATTGTCAGAGGTCTGGTTTTCTCTCCCAATCTGAAGATTGATAATACTTCTTAAAATCCAGAACTCAACTGAACTTAGTCACTCCTTTTATGAAGAGACGGACAAAACACTTTCGTTACGATAGACAATGTTTTTGTAATTGTAGGATATAATCTTTTCTCAGAACAATAGCAAAACTATATTGAAAACATTTTTATACAATTCTGCATCGTCACTTATTCCACAAAATAGAAGTCTATAGTCTACAGAATGCTCCACAATGGAATTCCATACTTTGTCATTATATAACACACAAGGTTTCACTGAACGATTCAAAGGGAACAATATATAATTATAGCTTGCCATTGAAAACATAGTCAGTATAAAACAATTTAAATACATGAAAAATATTTTTCTGTAAAAATGTAATGTAAATAATAAGAACAAATACAAGTACTTTCTATAAAAACACCATCAAATTAAATCATCAAAGGGCATATCAGGAGAACTGCAAGACTTTCTGCAGAGTTCTTCTGAGCTGTAGCCGCTCGTCAGGCTTGCTGTCCGGGATCATGCCTGCACTCCTCTCTGCGCTGAGTTTTATGGACGGCCTCCTCTCCCTGATCACCTGCAGGCCTGCCTGAGTCACGTTGCGACAGAAGTCCACCCTCACGTCCACCAGGCTGGCCCCATGAGCTACCACAGCCTGCAGCACACAGTCGGTAACCTGGACGCAGTTCTCCAGATTGAGGCTTTTCAGCCTCCTGCAGCTATGCAGCAAAGCCACCACATCTTGGTCTGTGATGTGTCCACAGCCAGACAAGGTCAGGGAAAGAAGGTTTGGACACCTGGACAAGCAGACAGACATCAGTCAGATTCAACAGGGATCATACTGGTGAAAGGATTGCAACATGTTGGTACAGTATACTGTATTAGTCTTGGCTGTCAAGCCATAGTTATAATACCTAAAGTCATATGAGCTGTACTTTAAATTTGTTGAGTCAACTCTTCAGAAAAACTGTCCGGGATTAGTTTGTTTGAAGAAGGACTTGTGTAATGTAAGCACAGTTGTTGGTGTGTGTGACTTATAAGATTAGTCTTCTTTTAACAGCTTTGAGAAGAGGAAATGATATCAGATGGTACCATGTGGATGAGCGGGTATCAGTGAGATGGAGGAATCTGACCCTGCTAACAATAGATTTGTGGATAGGATAGGTACAAAGGAACCAAACAATCTCCTCCTTTTGATCGTGTTCCACTGAACATAAACTGTACGTATGAGTGAAGGAACTTAGTATCAATATTTTTGTCAAATAATAGTACAAGGACAGGTTTTTGGTTACACAAATGTAAAACCACATTTAATTTAATTATTTCATACTGCGGAGAGGAAATACCACTACATTGCAGTTTGACAACTTCTGTCTAGCCTGGTTAGTATTTTTGTGTTCATGGTGTTTCCCAGTGTAACGGGGGTGCTGCAACCTGCTGGTTAGCCAGCAGCACAGTGCAGGAAGACCATCGCACAGTTGATAACAGCAGCTAAGGGATGTCGTTCACTGATGCGGATTACATAAAGACTTACATAATCTTCCCACTTAACCACGTGAGGCCAACGCATTCCAGTTGCCTTTGAGTGTTATGGGTACTGTCCCAATAAACTACATGGAGTGGCACAGTGTAAACATGTGCCTCATTTTATATTGTTGCATGAGGCCAGTAGAGGCCTTTGATAATAAGGGGGTGTAAGAGCTTTACAACAATTGGAAGCTCTGAACAACAGGTCTGTTGATGTTTGACACAGAGGAGGAAAGGGTTTGTCATGTCAATGTAAATGAGAAGTTGTTAGGAATATGGCAGGGGATTAAGATTTGTTACATCATAATGTAACCTTCTACTGAAGCACCTCCTCATCCTTTGAACAGATTTTATTTTACACAACAGTCCCTTATGCTTTGGTCTCTTTTGCTCACTCTGTCTGTCTCACTCTCTCTTGTTCTCAAATACACACAAACAAACTGATTAATGAAGGTATCCAGTGTTTAAATAATTTAATTCCCTTTTCTTGGTTTTGAGCCCACTCCATATGATGCATGAAAATCCATCATGCATGGCTCCATATCTTGGCAGTGCAACATGAAATACCAATACTAATGTAAGACCAGTTAACAAAACATGTTACATCATCAAATGTGCTTCCAAATGTTCCTTATCATCATGATTTGATTGGTGTTAATATATTATATTACAAAAAGTACATGAAAATAAACCATAAAACCAAAAACATTCCGTGTTTAATAGATTTTCCATCTTAAAATGGATCTTAGGTTGGTTCAGGCAGGAAGACTCCGATGTAAATACAACAAAGAGCCATTTTGAAGCAGACTGGGAGAGCCTTTTGCCACATCAGTCCCTTTTTCTCCTCCACAGTTCTCTCACCCCTCCTCTGTTGCTTTTTTTTTGGGGGGGGGGGGGATTGTTTAACCCAGAGCCATAGAAAAAGAGAGTTGCGACCCAAGCCCCTCGCCCCTCGGCTTGAGGCAACGGCCCCGGTGGATGTAGGTGGTATTGCATTTACGGTTAGGTTTCCGACTCTTCCGGTCGTTTTTATTCTATTAACTCCAGTCAACATTTACAAAACTATCTCCCCCCCCCAAAAAAATTCGATTCTCGAACCTGGCTCATACTACTAGCTTTTTCATAGAATAATTTTTCCCGATTTTTGCTAAGTTTGAAACCAATCCGAAATGGGTAAACTAGCACCCCATTTATTTGCTTACGTCAATAAAAGTTGCCTGCAAATGTGCTTGCGGATACTAACAGGGCACGAGCACAAAAGTTCATATTCGAGATTCAACAGACATTCATATTCGTACCTCGGTTCAGGCTCCTCGTCATATTTAGGGACCGGGGTAAAAGAGTAGACATTCCGAATGTCTTCAAACTTGTTGCACATTCTTCTACTACTGACTGACAAATTTGTCCAACCTTTGGTTTGGTGATAATGTTGATTATTGATTAACCCATAGCCAATAAATCAATAAAAACACAAATATTCCAGTATTTCATCAATATCTTTGTCAAAAATGACCACAGAAACTTCAAACTTGTTTCACATTCTTCTATTACTATCTGAACAAGTTGTCCAAGCTTTGGTTTGGTGATAAAGACGATTATTGATTAACCAGGGCCATAGCCAATAAAAACAAATTTTCCAGTATTTCATCAATATCTTTGTCAAAAATGACCACGAAACTTCAAACTTGTTTCACATTCTTCTAATACTATCTGAACAAGTTGTCCAACCTTTGGTTTGGTGATAAAGTTGATTATTGATTAACCCATAGCCAATAAATCAATAAAAATACCAATATTTCAGTGTTTCCTCAATATCTTTGTCAAAAATGAACGTAGAAACTTCAGACCTGTTTCATATTCTTCTACTCCTATCTGACCAAGTTGTCCAAGCTTTGGTTTGGTGATAAAGATGATTATTGATGAACCCATAGCCAATAAATCAATAAAAACACACATTTTCCAGTATTTCTTCAATATCTTTGTCAAAAATGAACATTCAAACTTGTTTCACATTTTTTTTACTACTAGCAAACCAAGTTGTCCTACCTTTGGTTTGGTGATGAAGTTGTCAAAAATGAACATAGAAACTTCATTAATGTTTTTTTTTTTTTCCTTTATTTAGCAAACATGTCGAACAAAAACATTTATTTAGTGAACATGCCAACTAAATGCTGTTCTAGAATCTGTTCTAGAACCCCCACTATAATTACTAAATGTTGTCATAAAAAGGCCATTAGGGACAATACTAATTATTTTTCCCAAGACCTCTCCACTGTTTGTCTTTTTCTTCAATACATTTCACATTAAATAGAGTACTTGCGGTGTGTCCGGTATGCTTTTGGGTTCTCCCTTGAAACCTTGCCTCAGATTCTGTCATCAGTTAACAAAGAAGTAACCGTTTGGCCAAATAACACTGTGTTGTAGAGTGACAATTAGTAATACAAAGTTTTGTGTTGGACATCAAAATTCACCAGTCTATTTTTCAACTTTATTATCCAAAAAGCAACACAGCAAGCAACCAACATGAATGATTTTATATTTTAAATATGTTCTTCTATCTATAATTGCATTTGGTCTCGCACACGCAGACTGGACAACAGCTTCTTTCCAAGGGCCATCAGGCTTTTGAATGGACATTGATATGGACATTGACTCACTTCATACTAGTCACTTTGTACACTGTCAGCTACTGGTTGCACAATCAGTATTGTTGCACTATTGTACTTCACTGTACTCCACTTAGGTTATAATAGGTTTATAGGTTAGTATAAGTTATTATGTGTATTAGGGATTTAGTATATTGTATTTAATATGTATATATTACCTGTATATTTTGGAGTTTACTTATTTAATTTAACGTAGCATAGATGCAATCTATGTTCCGTGTACTTAATGTTATGTTATGCCAGGTTGCTTTGCGTTGTCTTGTCCTAAGAATTTATGCCCCTGGTAGGGTCACCCAAGGCAAACAGGTTCCAGGCGAAGGACCAGACAAAGCGTGGCTCAAAAACCTACCATGAAGAAAAAGAACAATGGTTCCCAGTTGCCCCTGCCCGGAAGCGGGTCACCGGGGCCCCCCCCCTGGAGCCAGGCCCGGGGGTGGGGCTCGATGGCGAGCGCCTGGTGGCTGGGCCTTTTCCCATCTGGCCCAGCCGGGCACAGCCCTAAGAGACAACGTGGGACCCCCTTCCAGTGGGCTCACCATCTGCTGGAGGGGTCATGCCGCGGCTGAAGGCGGGGGCCTTGGCGGTCCGATCCTCGGCTGCAGAAGCTAGCTCTAGGGACGTGGAACGTCACCTCGCTGGCGGGAAAGGAGCCTGAGCTGGTGCGCGAGGTAGAGAGGTTCCGGCTAGATATAGTCGGCCTCGCCTCAAAACACAGCATCGGCTCTGGAACCAGTCTCCTTGAGAGGGGCTGGACTCTCTTCCACTCTGGAGTTGCCCTCGGTGAGAGGCGTCGAGCTGGGGTGGGAATACTTGTTTACCCTCGGTTCGGCGCCTGTACAGAGTGCAATCTCCGGGTCGGGGAGGAGATCTTGTCCCAAGCGGAGGAGTTCAAGTATCTCGGGGTCTTGTTCACGAGTGAGGGAAGGATGGAGCGCGAGATCGACAGGCGGATTGGTGCGGTGTCCGCAGTGATGCGGGCTCTGCATCGGTCCGTCGTGGTGAAGAAGGAGCTGAGTCGAAAGGCGAAGCTCTCTATTTACCAGTTGATCTACATTCCTACCCTCACTTATGGTCACGAACTGTGGGTAGTGACCGAAAGAACAAGAACGCGAATACAAGCGGCCGAAATGAGTTTTCTCCAGAGGGTGTCCGGGCTCTCCCTTAGAGATAGGGTGGGAAGCTCGGTCATCCGGGAGGGGCTCAGAGTAGAACCGCTGCTCCTGCGCGTCAAGAGGGGTCAGTTGAGGTGGCTCGGGCATCTGATAAGGATGCCTCCTGGACGCCTCCCTGGTGAGGTGTTCTGGGCACGTCCCACTGGGAAGAGGCCCCGGGGAGGACCCAGGACACGCTGGAGGGACTATTACTCTCGGCTGGCCTGGGAACGCCTCGGGGTCCGCCAGGAAGAGCTGGTGGAAGTGGCTGGGGAGAGGGAAGTCTGGGCCTCCCTGCTTAGGTTGCTGCCCCCGCGACCCGACCCCCGAAAAAGCGGCAGATGATGGATGGCTATGGGTTAATCAATGATCAATTTTATCACCAAACCAAAGGTTGGACAACTTGTTCAGATAGTAGTACAAGAATGTGAAACAGGTCTCACGTTTCTGTGGTCATTTTTGACAAAGATATTGAGGAAACAGAAATATTGGTATTTTTATTGATTTATTGGCTATAGGTTAATCAATAATCATCTTTATCACCAAACCAAAGCTTGGACAACTTGTTCAGATAGTAGTAGAAGAATGTGAAACAAGTTTGAAGTTTCTGTGGTCATTTTTGACAAAGATATTGATGAAATACTGGAAAATTTGTGTTTTTATTGATTTATTGGCTATGGCCCTGGTTAATCAATAATCGTCTTTATCACCAAACCAAAGCTTGGACAACTTGTTCAGATAGTAGTAGAAGAATGTGAAACAAGTTTGAAGTTTGTATGGTCGATTTTGACAAAGATATTGAAGAAACATTCGGACTGTCTACTCTTTTACCCCGGTCCCTAAATATGACGCGGAGCCTGAACAGAGGAACGAATATGAATGTCTGTTGAATCTCGAATATGAAACTGATTTCACCTCGGTTTGGTTTATAGTTTGTCAAATTAGTTCTAGTTATTGGTGTTTGTTGGCATACAAAGAAAGTCTTCTCTTATTAGCCTAGTTAGTATGGAAGCAAATCGTGACCAAAATGTTAATTAAAATGCATTTGCAGAAATGCTTTTTCATTTTAAGAATGTGGCTGCATTATTGGACTCATAAATAAAATTACTAATCAATCTATTCTATTTCTATATTTTCATATATGCAAATATATGCATTCTGCACTAGCTAACGAGCGAGTGCAGAATGAATGGAGGTCTATGGAGCTATACCCCTCAAATCCACTTTTCTCAGGATATAATTTTTTGTCTAGTAATTTGAATTCTGAATTCGAAAGGGAAGGGAAGCGAAAAATACACACTGCTGGCTGTTAGATTTTTTTAAAGTCGCCTTTCTGTTCTAAAAAGCCTTTGAAAATGTCATTGACGTCATACACATCGTACGACCAGAGCTACTGCTTTACGACAAGCTCAGGGGCCTCATGTATAAACGTTGCGTACGCACAAAAAGCTTGCGTACACTGGTTTTCACGCACACTTTGTGATGTATAAAGATTTACTTGACGTGAGAATGTGCGGGCCGTCACGGAAAGTTTTGAGCAGACGTGAGAATGTGCGGACCGTCCGCAAAGTCTTGTCTGGCTCTGTAACGTGGCGAATTCTAACTGAAAAGTGCCGAAACTCACCAACATTACACAATAACGTTTCCACACTACGTTTATGACTTTGACTATTCAAAAAACATAAAAATAAAAGTTTGATCATTAATGTGGATGATCACATCAAAATGCCAAAACCCAAACGGGAAATGCTATATAGCCTTCTGTTTAATCCACCACCACTTAATAACTTCTGTTAAACTTGAGGGTGTCAAACGAACTACAAAATCACTCAGGAAATGCATGTCACGCTAACCCTATAGCTGCCATGCTGTTACGATGCGCCACCACTCGTTTCTTCATTTAAAGTTTTACATCGGACCATTTCTTCTTAATTTCTGCCATGGTCCGGTTCTCTGAACCCACAGCATTTATGGCCCTATAATAATAATAATGATTTTATTTGTAATGCACTTTACATTTAGCTAAATCTCAAAGTACTACAGGTTAAAAACAAGAAAGGGTGCAAATAGTGACAGTTTTCCACTCCGCCGACTTTCTTTTGTCGCTAATACCTGATGACAGGCCGCCAAACAGGACACATTTTCTCGCCTCTGTTGTCAGAACCTCGATCTCACAGTCACCGTATTTCTTCGAATAAACGCCACGGCGTTTAACGTTCATTTTTGGTGCGGCGTTTATTCGAGGGCGGCGTTTATTCGAAGAAATACGGTAATTCAGACAAAGAAATGACCTCAGGAGCGCATTTATAGCCTATCTGCATATTAATTTATGGGAGGAGGCAAGGCGGGGTCAGTGGCTCGTTCACGTGCGGTCCATCTCACGTTGATTGTGATTTATAAAGGAAAGGTGCGCAGGACCTGGCGTACGACCGGTTTTATACATGTGAATATTTCTGTGCGTAGGTACTTTTCGAGTTTTGGCCGTACGCCATCTTCTGGTATGAAAGCTGCGCAATCCTTTATACATGAGGCCCCTGGTCACTTCCTTTTTTCTCTCAAGGCATCGACAACACAGCTGACAGGTTAGGCGCTCCCTGTCAATACACATGCTAGAAAGAGTTTTGGCTTGCTAATGTTGTTGCTAATGTTGCTAATGCTCTGACATTCTGATTCCGCTTCGGATGCCATCAAGCGGGTGCTCTGGTCGTGTCAGTCCTTCACTAACCAATCAGCATTCATTAGGAGAATGCTAGAGTGTTATGGGCAACAACTCACCTTGTAAGAAATCAAAAGGACATAAGTACTCGTTCATTCAACTTTCGACCTATAATCCATGTTGAACATGCAAAAACTACAATCAAATCTGAGATTTCTCAACGACAATCAGGCGAAAGAGACACATGTAGCCGTTTAGCTCCATAGACTCCCATTCAACATGCACTCGCTCGCGATCACCCCCAGTGGAACTCTGGTGGAACTGCAGCCAAATTCGGTACAATGGGGAGTGGCAAGGCTCTCCTTAAACAGGCTCTGGCAGTTCTCCCCATATTAGACATTCTCTGGTAGTACCCGCTATTCATAGATGCCACCTACGTCACTTCCAAAAAGAACGCCGCCATATTCACGACCGATCTCGCCCAGTATGGCCGCCCACACTGCCCATTTGAATGAGAGAGACAGATATCTCAAGAACATTTCAATTTTAGGCTCCGATCCTTATTTGTTACCCCCAGTTTTCTTTTGTCCCTTATTATCTGCCCCAGGCTTGCCCCAATTGGCTTTCCATGACTGAGCTATAAACATTTATCTTGTGCATAACCCCTCCCCATACAGTGGGGATAGCTTGAAGGCTTTCAAGAGTAAGGATACTTATCAATATGCTGTGGCTGGATGGGTGAATGACGTGAAAGTGCGGCACCTGGCCACCAAGGGAGTCAGATGGCTGAGCGGTGAGGGAGTCGGGCTAGTAATCTGAAGGTTGCCAGTTCGATTCCCGGCCGTGCCAAATGAAGTTGTGTCCTTGGGCAAGGCACTTCACCCTACTTGCCTCGGGGGGAATGTCCCTGTAGTTACTGTAAGTCGCTCTGGATAAGAGCGTCTGCTAAATGACTAAATGTAAAATTTAATAGTATAGAGGATATAGACTACCTTACTAAAGCATTATAGTCTACGTCTAGAGAGGAAGAAGATTACCACGACGATTGCGTATTTCCGGTCAAAAATACAGAAGTTGTGAGAGAGGTCTATTAAGAGGGAGCAGGCAGTTTCTGTGTGCTGTAGTTTGAGTGACAGACAACCCCTGTGAGTCACAAGCTGAGCTGAAGTCGAAAGCTGCATCCAGCACACTGAAATGACCTTGTCTTACTACAAATACTACACTTTTCAATTACTTTGCAGTAGTGTATCCAACAAAAATATTCAAGAATGTGTTCATATCTTGCACAATGCTCAATACTATATATCACCAGTCAGAGAATATTATCATAAACAAAGGTAACATAGGATATCATGTGAAGTTAAAATTATCATAGTTAACAGTTAAACACTCCAAACAGTCCAAAAGTATTTAAACACTCACGTCAGGCAGACTTGCTCCAACAATGCGCTAACCAGACTTTCATGTTTGCTACAGATGTCCTTCTGAAATGTGCTCTTCATCCAGTCCTCAATGTTGCACACTTTGACCCTGCTGGAGAGCCAACACACAGACAGGTAGTGCAGCGAGGGCCCCAGCACAAAGTTGTCCCTCCTAAGCTGGCATGGGGAGTTAAAGTGGAGCAGCGACCACAGGTGAGGATCTAGGAACACCTCTCGGAGCCGGCGGCATGTGAGGGATCCACTCTTGCGACTGTCCTTGTCCAAGAAGGTGAAGAGGTAGAGTAGGCACTCATGGTTAATCTGAATGAGGTGCATGGTGAGCTGATGGAGTGAAAGAGCCCTCCTCCTCCCCAGGACAGTGAACCAGCCTGCTGAGACACAGCAACAATGAGCAGCAGTCTGCATTGTGTGATACATGATGCCTCCCCTAGAAGCAGTCTGGAGTCCCTGCACATATAAGGCCATAGAATGAAGGTTATTTTCGGAAGATAACGGACAGCACTGTCTAATGTGTGAGCCACACACTCTCCATCTGTCCCCACTCCAACAGGAGGTTCCATGCTGGACTGGGACAGATGTTTAGACTTGTGTGTCAGTTCTTAAACACACTCATACATGGGCTTAACACTCATTTATACAACACATGAGAACTTACTGAAAGTTTTTAGCTGAGGAAATATTTATCTCACATTATATTTATATTCAAGCCAGCTTTGTCTTTTTCAAAATGTACAAAACCGTCCCCTACAGCAGGACACACAGGACACCTACAGCCTAGGACACTAGGTGTCCATTTCATCACAATGGGAGAATTACACCCAAAAGTATACCTCCTCCCTTCATAATGCTGAATACACCAATGCATTTAAATAACAAGCCGTTGGCAAAGTCACTACAGGGAGTGAGATCACAGTCTGTACCCTGTGACTCACTGTGAGTCATGACACGTTATATGATAGAATGCAGAAGCACATGGCAATGTGAGATTATCAGCAGCTGTGACCCAAACGACCAAAAAAAAGAGCACTCGTGTCCTAATGAGGACAGAGAAGCGAGCCCACAGACAGCTGCCACCTGTGAGTGGGCTACGCAGAGCAGCTGTTCCTCCTTAGCATACTGGAGGGCTTGTTACTGCCTGAGCGAGGAGGCTGACTGGATGGCCTGTGTCCTGAGGGTAGCCCCTGTTTGCTATGGCCCTGAAAGGTTGAGTGTGTGTGTGCTTCATAAAGGGAAAAGAAAAGGAAAAAAGCCCTGCTAAAACCCTTTTCTCTCAGTGCTTTTAGATTTACACATCAAAGCCTCTATTAATTTACATTTCATTTACTTGTGATGTGACTGTTTCTATGTTAAAAAGGACACACTCATACACATGCACACCACAGGTGCAATGTTGGGAATTCTGAAACCTTGTCTACTTCTTTTATATCATATACCCAGACAGAAAAGAAACTCAGTGTGAAGAACAAGAACAGTTTTGAACAGGTTTTCAGTTGAAACACAATGCCAACATGTTTTTGACTGTGTCATAACATCTCTCTAATAATGACAGAAATATGTGTTTGTGTGTGCAAGTTAGAATGTGTTTAGTTTTCCACGATCAGAGAAAGAACCGGGCACTCTGCAAAGTTAATATCTTGCAGGTGTCCTCTTTATAATCCAACGGAGTGCGATTGAGGTTGTTTGGATAAACATTTCGACATCAAATGTATATAAAATTGCTGCCAGTTTGGCTTGCTCTTTTCGTGTCCAAGCCCCTTCACTCTGGTCCTAAGCCTAGTACGGAAACGGTATTCAGCTGCTTTCACAAAGGCTGACTAGTTGACAGAATGAAAATTTAAAGTGGATAAACTTTCAGATCAATGCATTTTGTTACATAAATGAATGTGTTTACTTATGTCAAAACTGCCTAAATAGCCTACCGCGACAAAGGCATTCGCAATTAAATGAAACAGCTTATGCTGGGGACACACCACAGGATAATAGGGCCGATTTCCCCCCTTCCGACAATCCTAGGTAATGTCCCGATTATCTTGATGGTTCTACAGATTATTTTATCAGATGTTCCCTTGGTGTGAGGTGTGTTAAGAGCAGTGATGCCGGTAACGCAGAGTAACGCGTTACTAAGTAACGCGTTACTCTAATCTGACCACTTTTTTCAGTAACGAGTAATCTAACGCGTTACTATTTCCAAACCAGTAATCAGATTAAAGTTACTTGTCCAAGTCACTGTGCGTTACTATTTTGTCGTTAATAGTAAAATATATATTTGATTTCTTCTTGCGTCTCTGGGAGTTAAGCCTATGCGACAATTAAGTCACGTTTTCAGCACGAGGGTCACGTCACGTGTATATACATAGACCTACCACTCAGCGACACAAACAACAATGTAGCAGGAAAGAGAGAGATGCGCATTTTCGAGTTGGAAATACAATCACTATTTTGAGTATTTGTCAGCTAAAGATGAAAATATCAAGGTTCGTTGTACACTCTGTGCTGGTGGTATCAAGCTACAAATAAGTGCTATCAAGATACAAAAACACAGCGTCAAATTTGAAGAAACATTTGGAGTCGCAGCACTGCACAGTCAAATTTATAGAGCCGGTTGTCAATTAGGTGTGTTCGACTTCATGCAGCACCGGCGGCGCCGACTGCCTTGAAGTTGAGAATGCCATTGGCTGCTTCAGGTCAGCCGGGCTGCAGGCGGCGCCGGCGCTGCATGAAGTCGAACGCACCTATTTTTATGTTGAGGCGGCGGGGGTGTCAGCAGCTGCTGAATGTAACTAATAAAGTAACTTGTAATCTAACTTAGTTACTTTTAAAATCAAGTAACTTGTAAAGTAACTAATTACTTTTAAAATCAAGTAACTTGTAACGTAACTAAGTTACTTTTTCAAAGTAACTGTGGCAAAAAACAGTGACCGAACCTGCTTGGAAGAACGTCGGAGCCGCCCCGATCACGAATCGTAAATATTCAACATGTTGAATATTTACTATCAGAATTCCTGATGTGTGGGGGGAGCAAAACGGTTCAGTCTAGGATTTTTTGGTCCTCATGTTTGTGGTCTCTCACATTTTGAAAATTTTAAAAGATTAAAAAATATATTTTAGTGTGTACCCAGCATTAGTAAAGAAAATAGGGAAATTATGTTTCGTTATTTAGAAGCGAATTTGCTTTACAACCGATATTCAGCTGCTTTCAAAGCGACTGGCTAGCTAATAGAACGACAATATAAAGTGATACTTTCAGTATAGATCAGTTAATTTTGTTACATAAATTAATGTGTTTACTGATGTCAAAACTGCCTGCACATTGCAAATGTACAAGCGCTATATGGTGAATCTGGCCTACAATTATGACAACTGGCTTAACCATTGTGCATGTGTTGACTTCTGTTATGAACTAAATGTTTAGATGTTTGTGGTGGTAAGACAATTGAACAGAACCAATATAGTACATTTAGATCAACATAACATAAGCAACTTATAACATAGGAAACAGCAAAAAAAATGAAAGCTACATAAACATTGCATGAATGTAGGCTCCCACAGCATTGGCAATATGACTAGAATAGATGTGGAGGTTGAACAAGTACTTAAGAGATGACAGAGAATTTCAATTGTGATCTGAGAAATATAGGTACCGAAACCGCTGAGAAGAACTGTCATCACCAGCTGCATCACAGGCACTGAACTGTCTATAATTCCAGAAATCTGTGTGTGTCGCCAAAATCATCACAGGCACTTTGCACCATCTATAGTTCAATGAATCTGTATTTGTGTGTTTCACTGACATCTTTATCACGACTGCATCATGGGCACTGTCCACTAGTTCTAACAGTCTTAGTTCTTGTTGGATGTTACCTACTTCACTTGTAAAAAAATAAATAAAAATCTTCTGAAAATGAATCACACTGAGGGAACTGAGGACTAATTGCATCTCAACTCTTAGTTTAAAGAAAGTCACACACTTCACTCTATTCCATCTGCATCTCTTTATTTTTAGGAGGAATTGTTTCTTAACTACCTAAGACTTGTACTTGCAGTGGCCTGGTTTTAGGCACTGGCCCTTAGTGATTATTACTTCAGCACTCTTAACAGTGGACATCTTGTACCTTCTAAAACATAACAAAAATAGCACAGTTGAATACATGTGTTGGAAAGACGGATCCCTGATTTAAATTGTAATTTAGTTCTTATTTTTTGGGGGGCTACTACAAAAAAATTATTCCTCCAACAAATAAAGACTATTGTGTACTGTGGGCCTACCTATTGATAACAAAATAATTAAAAGGTAACCAAACTGATACCACAACAAATTACACTTAACTAACATTGATTCAGTTATTCATTAAAATCATGCTGTTTTAATCATAGCATATTGCTACTTTCTAATGCCTATTCTCAACTTTACTTGTTGGACTAGCAGAACTACAAGATTGTGTAGGAAAGGCCCATGTAAGATAGACTTGACTGTAAAATTTGATCATGACATTCTAAAAGTGGATTTTAGAGCTGTCTTTTTGACACTGAGAATGACCAGAGCCAAATATTTTACCATCATCTTTAGAATCTAACAGGAGCAGTCTGTCTCAATAGAGGAATGTAACATAAAGCAAATAAGGCGAGTAAATCTTTTGAAAATAAGAGCAGCAAGGGAGGTCTAATGAAATGCTTATATACATAAAGAACTCATGCACTTTTAACAACCAACTCAGAGTGATAGGAGCAGGTAATGATTATGCAGATAGGAGGCAAGCCATTGAGGTGAGGCAAGAGTGAGGGGTGACAACTGATCTGGGGCCGTGAAGCCTAAACGCTGCAACATGCAACAGGTTTTAAAGCTTGGTGTCAACGTTCAAGTCAGCCATGTTTGACACAGCCGAAGAGTCTGTTTCTAAGACAGCAGTGCCCATGGCGGCAGAGTCCGAGGCAGCCAAATCCGAGGCAGTCTTCACGCAGACAGCAGTTTCCGATGCAGTTGCATCAGAGGCAGCCTTGTCTGGCCGCTCCACATAGAAGAGGATGTAGGCTTTTGCCTTCACCACAGTTTCCTCTTCAGTTAGAGTCACAGTGCTATCATTAAAGTGGTACCAGTGGCCCTCGTGGCTGCCATACGCAGTATAATGCCCTGATCCCACCCTGTAATTACAGTAGACATTTTTTGTCATATTCATCTTTAATCATCTACAATTTATGTGAGTGATGCACCACTGCCACCTAGTGGTTATTTGGGGAGATCATCAGCCATGTTGCAAAAAGAAGTATGATGGAAACGCATGGAAAGTTCACTCACCCTGACCCATGATGCACCACCACAGCAGCAAGGTCATATAGGCAGCTCTCTGGCAGATAATTCTCCGGCTGTACACAAAAAAAGTGATTATAACATTATAATAGTACATACATCAGTGAAAAGACAATATTTGATACAGGTGGCTTTGTTGCGTTTGTTTATTTCTGTTCAAATGTAGACTGCCTACACAGTTTCACAGACCTGGAATAACTTGACGAGACAGAACTGTACATGTGCCATAAGTGTAAAAAAAGACAAATCAACTAAGGTCTGGGTCCAAAAGCTGCCAAAGGTATGAATCATGTTTATATGGACAGAACAGTGATTAAACTCTTAAGAGAGTTACACTGGGTATAAACTGAGTTAAACTGGGTGTTCCAAAACATTTTGCTTGTGCTCTTAACTTTTTAAAGTTGGGAGCACCAGTGCCACCAAGTAAAAAAGTTAATTTCAAGCCCTGAGATCCCTTCAAGACCAATACTATTTTGCTCACCTCAAGCAAATAGCCCTTCATGTCCAGGTCTCGCAGTGGGAATTCCACATAGGTGTCCACTTTATTTCTTAGATACGCCGTCCAATGGAATCTTTTAAGGTGCAAACACAAAACCTGCCAAAGAAAATGTTATGAAAGGACACCGAATTTAACTCTCTTAAGACTTCAATCACTGTTCTGTCCATATAAACATGATTCATACCTTTGGCAGCTTCTGGACCCAGAACTTTTTTGTTGATTTTTGTCTTTTTTTACACTTATGGCACATGTACAGTTCTGTCTCGTCAAGTTCTTCCAGGTCTGTGAAACTGTGTAGGCAGTCTACATTTGAACAGAAACAAAACAAAAGCAATCAGAATGAGATATAGTAGGAAGATATATACACATGTCCACTATGGAGCACTGGAGCTTACCACGTAAGGTGCAGGTAGGCCCAGGCTCTTGGTCCTTAGTCCTCTTCTGTCTGAACTGGCTGGGAATGTCTAAAGACAAATCTAGTGGACCAGAGGGGAGGTTAAGCACCTGGGTACCAGTGTTAGTTACAGTAGTATTCATGGAAAGAAGAGAATGATTCTTACCAAGGAATGGGTCAAACTTCCTAGACTCTGTCCCACAGATCAGGCAGTAAACTTCATTCTGAAGCACTCCACCAAATATGGATGTGACAACTGTGGAGGTCCCATTTCTGGATAGGAAAGACAGAGAATCAGCATGAATAAACTTAACAATAGCACTTGATTATCAGGCTGTGTTAATTTTTATAGACTACATTATAATATTTCATTCAAATCCATCTACTGTTAATGAGGTCAAACTTACAGCTTGTGGCCAAATATTAAATTTTATGGTAGCATTTCCAGCATGATCACACTGCCATGTCACCCCACACAACTCACAGAACACCCCAACATAGGAGCCCTGAATGAACTGTTGCAATCAGTCTAGGTCAAGTCTCTTACTGTAGTGAAATCACAATAAGCTTAATCAGCAGCAGTTGAAACAGAATCTCCACAGCAAAGATTGATCAGTGAAAGGAACTTTACTACAGCGTAGTAAAATGTGATTTAAGTGTTCTATGCACACTGGACACATACACAGAGGAATTGAAGTGAAGATATTATACATGCAGCATTTGGCTCCTGTAGTTGGGAGTTTCGGGCCCTCCTGAGGCGGCGCTAGGTGGACAGGCCCGTTGCAGCTGCTCTGGAGCTCACGGTGGAGATGGTCCAGCAAGTAACGCATGAACTCATGAGCATCCTGCTGCTGGTAGCCCCTAGACACAGATAAAAGACAGGCATCTAAGGACTTTATAAAAAGGAAGAAACCATTACATTATCATATTACTAACAGTATGGGAAATACCTGAAACTTGGCATTATTTTCCACACCACATAGAAAAAGGAGTCTGGACTGAAGGCGCTCTGGCTCCCCTGCCATAGGGAGCACAGGATTTTTCTAAACTCCTCCACAAGGGACCTGCTCCATACAAAGAAACCTGAGCACTACAGACAACACTTTCACCAGCACAGCTTATTATTCAGATCAACCTCATCACTGAGTAACTGATTCTTGGATCAAGTCTGCTGCTGTTTTTAAGTGTTGCTAGACCAGTGTCATCATTATATAGAACAAACTTTCTTAAATGCCTATAATCTACAAGTCGTTATTTTATTGTACTGAGTATTTGTGGACCTCCCCCCTCCCAGAGTACCCTCCCACTTGAAAAGGACCTTACACACTGGTGTCCCCTTGGCTGCGGGTGTGGTACATTCTCCTTCCTGCCGTTTTACCACTGCGCAGCGCCACTGCTGGCAATTCCTTGAAATAGCAGCTGAACTGCTTAATGTTGCTGGAAAAATAAACGTTGTTTTAACAATATGTGTAACATGCACATAACTGATACTGTAACACCAGTAGAGTTGTATGTGGCATCAAAAGCTAATATATGACGTAGAAGAGAGAAAGGAGATTAGGTTTGTCTGCTGTCTACAGTAAGCAGGCCAGTCAGCCTAATCCCCTGGCTGCACACCAGATTGCATTACTGAAGGATGACTGCCCCTGAGGCCCAGTCTGATTCTAGGACTTGGACATGCAGATTGGCAGTGCACACAACAGGCCACCCACCCAGAGGCCAGGTTGGGATTGAAGCATTACCTCAGGGACTGCAGGATGGCGTTCATGAAACACGTGTTTCCCAGGTTTCGCAGGCCGGTGGCAGAGAGAGCCGAGGTCCCAACCTGGCAAAGACGTGAAAGGCTTGGCTCAAAAGCTTCATGAAAGCTAGTTCAACAAATTACTTACATTACATCATGAATCAAAACCCATAAGTGTTCTGTTCATCAGTTGTGACTCACTGACAATCATGTAGTGTTATATTTCATTTTAAGACTGACACGTACGGATGTGTTAGACAGGTGTTGACACTGCAATAGGACACAGTTGTAGAGAGACAAAACTTTGCTCCTAGTAAAAAATTTAAAAAGCATGTCATAGTATCCTTACGTTGTCCTTTAACAGTTTGCTGTTTGGTGATGAGGTTTCTAATAGTTTCCTTTTTCTTTGCTTATCAACAGTCAATGGTGAACTGTAAGAGAGAATGAGATTCAACATAAGCAGTATGAAATGGGCAAGCCTATGTTAAACATGCTGTGTAGCCTAGTCAAAAAGTTGGCATTCCAATACCTAGGACTAGAATCATTCACACAAAACAACAGCAGCGTCACTCAAAACAGATTTGGGCTATAAAGGGAACAATTTTGATGACTGAAAGAGTGACAAGAATGGCCAGAGTCCCATAAATAAAAAATGTCTTACAGGTAAACAATAATAAATCAATTAGCATCTTGCAAAACACTCACTTTTCCAAACTCTGAAGATGCTCCCTCACCTTCTGAACCTGTCCTAACACTGTGTCATTTACAACAAAGTCATCGCATCTGTAACTGTGGACAGAAAACAACAAATAAATGGCTGCATACTAAGAAGTAAACAGTGTCCCAGAAAATACTGCTGCACTGGGGTGAAAACTGAGACGTTTTATATGAGTTGATTATTAAAGATGGGCACAAACCAAAATGTGCTGTAACTACAACAGTCCATGCAGACAGAGTGTGATGCCTTTTCCTTCTCTTCCTTCTCACATTTCTTCTGATTATTTCCATGGACCACACTTTCTTCAAAGTGTTTTTTTGCATGTCCATTCACATATCTATGCAGAAACATATCATCATTCGATACACACAATAATAAATAGCCCTATACATATTCAAGGTACACTGGTAATATACATTTTTATATTTTGTGGTTAGAGATTTATATGGAGAAAATAAAACAACCAAGGTGGATATGCTTCCTATATGTCAGCAATAATATATGCTATAACATTGTATATAAATTGTGCACTCAGATCTGAGAACCAAGTAATTTGTTACACAACACTTGCCTTCCACAATGCACATTCATACAGGTAAGACAAACCCATGGGCTTTTGTTTGACCTGCAGACTGGACAAGAATAGACATGAGATGAAGCAGGTGTTGCACCGAAAGCTGTGACCCATCAGAAACTGTGACCGCAGCTGCACATCGTCTGGCCGTGCGTGTACAATAGTTTGAAGTTTAACTCCTTTATTAAGCAGTTACAATAGGGTTACATATTCTGACAACTTACCCAATGTGCTGGTCCATTACATATTTTGTTTTTTCTTTTCTTTACAGTAGAATATGATTATTTAAAGTTTTAAATGTAGGTCTAGTGTAAGTTTTAGGTAGGTTATTACAAATATAACTCGTTCATGCAGTCACAAAAAATACATGTTTAAAAATATTTCAGAGAAAATGTACCGTAATATATTGTATTTACTTTCTGTGTTACTACCGCGAATAATCATGCGGTCACAGTTTCTGATGGGTCACAGCTTTCGGTGCAACACCGGCAACGTGACAAAATCCGCTGCAACAGGGTAAACGAGTATCAACACATTCAAACGTCAAATTCCTTCACCTGAAGTCACTAACTGATGCAATCATCAGTGATGGCAGATAATAAAGATAGCAATATCTAACTGGATAAACAGCTACGGACTAAGCAACTGTCTCTAGCTAGCTTGTGTATAAATCGTAGTCACATAGTAGTAGCTATAGCACGAGTTAGCTTAACTGCTGGTTTATGTGAACGAGATTTTTTCGAGATGTTTTAGGTTAGGTGGAATTTAATGAATGCGGCTAGATGCGCAATTAAGACACTTACCGTTGCAGCACCAGGAGGACGGCAAACCATTCGGAAACCTTGAAGAATCGATGGCAATGCACAGATTGGAGTTCAAATGGGGGCACTCCATTAAATTGGACAAATAGCTAACTAGGTAGCTAGTTTGTAAAGTGTTTTCTTTTCTTTACTCGCGTCTCGTCTTTTGCGAGCTAGTGATAATGTAATCTAAACCTGTATGGTTAAGTGTAATACTTCTTCACAACAAAACAAGCAAAGCAATTTAGCTATTGCTCTGCAACAACCACTTTTTGTACAAGCCAGCTAGCCTAGCTAGTTAAAGCTAAAGCTAGCTTTTACGGAGGTAAAAAAAGAAAAGAAAATACTAGCAAAGCCCGTCTACGGATACTAGAGAATGTCTAATATGGGGAGAACTGCCACTTGGGAAACTTCGGGGTTCTGAACTGGTTGCAGTTCCACTCTAGTTCCATATGAGAACACTAACGAGCGAGTGCAGAATGAATGGAGGTCTGCTATACCCCTCAAATCCACTTTTCTCAGGATATATTTTTTTGTCTAGTAATTTGATTTCTGAATTCGAAACGGGAGGCCAAGAAAAATACACACTGCTTGGTGTTAAAACATTTTATAGTCGCCTTTCTGTTCTAAAAAGCCTTTTAAAATGTCAATGACGTCATACACATCGTACGACCAGAGATACTGCTTTACGACAAGCTCTGGTCACTTCCTTTTCTCTCTCCAGGCATCGACAACACAGCTGACAGGTTAGGCTCTGTCAATACACATGCTAGAAAGAGTTTTGGCTTGCTAATGTTGTTGCCCATGTTGCTAATGCTCTGACATTCTGATTCTGTTATCAAGCGGGATCTCTGGTCGTAGTCAGTCCTTCACTAACCAATCAGCATTCATTAGCAGAATGCTAGCGTGTTATGGGCAACAACGACTCATCCTGTAAGAAATCGAAAGGACATAAGTACTCGTTCATTCAACTTTCGACCTCTAATCCATGTTGAACATGCAAAAACTACAATCAAATCTCAGATTTCTCAACGACAGTCAGGCGAAAGAGCCAAATGTAGCCGTTTAGCTCCATAGACTCCCATTCAGCATGCACTCGCTCGCGATCACCCCCAGTGGAACTCTGGTGGAGCTGCAACCAAATTCGGTACAATGGGGCTTAATAGGGAGTGGGCAGGCTCTCCTTAAACAGGCTCTGCTAGTATGTGCGTATTTGTTCCGGGGCAACTCCCGGCGGAAATGCATTCGGTTGTCCTCTTTTTCGGTAAGCGACAGTCTTAGAAGTCAATCTTGTAATTGAAATATTTGGATTGAGCGGCAAGAACGAGTATAGCCTACTCGCACATTTCCGGTGAAGACAACGAGAGGACGCTGCAGACACTGCATAAAAGGATATTCTAATACGCTCTTCAGAAAGTGCAATCTCCGTCTCTGCTTTTCAGAGGAAAGGAACTGCTTTTGGGACTACCATTGCACGTGAACAATGGGTCTTTGAACTTCATTCTGTTTTTATAATATTTATCCAGTTTATTTTATTTTTTATAAATTCTGATTCATCAAAATATGACTGTAGGGTGATTATTATTAATGAAATGTATTGTTATAGAAATCCACACTCCAAATTAACCATTAGTTGTTTTGTGTATTTGTTCTGACAGTTTGAGAGCAAATGCTGAAATTCTGCTCCCAACCAGGCCAAACGTTGCATTATTACAATGTTTCCCTAAAAACGTACAAAAACATATTTTTTGAATTAATCCTTCTTTATCTTCATCAGAAGACTCTTACAACATCATCTGATTATTTTTTTTACACATTATTTTTATGTTTGGGTCTTACAGGGTTAATCAAGTATTCAAGAGAGCTGTGTTTAAGAATAATGAATACATAACATCACTAACGCCTCTTTTCGCACTATACCTTGATTGTTCCCTTTTTCTGTAAGTCGCTTTGGATAAAAGCATCTGCTAAATGACTAAATGTAACTGATCTATGCGAGACTGATTTCTCTGCTCTGACAGCAGTTAAGACTAAACATCGGCAAAGACTGGATGCTGTTGAGAAAGATTTGAGGCTTAAACTGTCTTTGATTGCGCAAAACATCGGAGAGCTTTGCGCCAAGATGCAGTCCCACGGTCACATTAATATGGGCACAGGTCTCAGCCAATCAGAAAACAGAATTCCTTGTTGCCGGTTGAGGTCTGACATAGCAGTGGATGTAACCACCCACCCCCCGTTCCATGAATGAACTGCGGACGTAACCGCCCGCCCGGTTTCTTAAGGTGTGGGGGATTGAGGCTTTCGTCTGCCCCAGAGTCAATTAACACCCTCAGAGTAACAGTCTGGTCATTTATGGTAAGTTTTACCTGGGTCAGTGATCGAGGAGGATAAACAGAGGCAATCCTGCTCACCAGCACCCCCCTCCTGGCTGGTGAGCTCGATCTTTTCCCGGACAGGTGGCAAGTCGGTGGCCCAGTTGTCCACAATAGAAGCAGCACCCCTCCTGCAAACGGCGCCGTCTCTCCTCTTGAGAGACCCTGGTCCCCCCCAGCTGCATTGGCTCCTCCGATGCACGAGGCGGCGCTGTCATCCTGGAACCCGCCGACATGGGGCACGATGACGTCCTTGAAGGTTGAATCACCGGAGTGTGCCCCTGGTGACTGGGAGGAGGAACTGCAGTCCGACGCCGCTCCCTCTCCCGTAGCCTGTTCTCCACCCGAATTGACATGGCTATGACTGCTTCCAGATCCTGGGGAAGTCCAAACGGCGCCAAATGATCCTTAATGGGTTCTGAGAGACCATTCATAAAAGCGTCTATTAAAGCTGGTGCGTTCCACCCGCTATCTGCAGCTACAGTGCGGAACTCTATGGCATAATCTACTACTTGACGGTGGCGCTGCTTGATCTGCATGAGGCCCATAGAGGCTTCACCGGCAGGTGAGGTGTGATCAAAAATTTTGCTCATGGTCTCTCGAAAAACCGTGAGTGACTGGCAAAGGTTAGTGTCTCTGGACCATTCAGCAGTGGCCCAAGCGGCGGCCCTGCCAGATAAATGGGACACAATGAACGCTACTTTAGTCTGGTCTGACACAAAGGCTGTTGGGTTATGCCTGAAGTGCAGGTCACACTGGACTAAGAAAGTTCTACAGTCACCTGAGTCCCCTGAAAACTTTCCAGGGGGGCCAAATGCAGAGACAAAGGAGAAGCATGATTCCTGGTTGATGGAGCAGCAGGATCCTCAGCAGGTGGTGTAGCTGGGGATGTCCCCAGGTGAGTGAGGATTTGGTGTAGTTGCCCTGCAAGGTGGTTCACCTGAGTGGTGACAGAGGCTTGGAACTCCTCCTGACGCTCTGTGAGGTCCTTCACGCCACGGTTGATTGTGCTCAGCTGTGCCTCGTGCTGGTGGATCATGGTGCCCTGTGCCGAGAGGGCGGTTTGGAGTTTCTTTCGGGTCGGCTGAGTCCATACTCTTGGCCAGTTCGTTCTGTAACGTCCTTTGACACGACACTGGTGGACTCAAATGCACGACTCATAAAAGGTTTAACAAAAATGTTTACTCGGCAAACGTTACTAAGAAAAACACTCTTGGAGGATCAAACAATTACAAACAAAACTATAAACGGAACCTGGTTGTATGCAGAGCCGGTTATAATACTTGCCGATGATCACATGGATTGAACAAGACAAACTGGCACACGACAAAGGGAGACAAGGACTACATGAGCAGCGCTCAACATTACAAAAATGTGGCACTTGCCCCACCGGGCCAGTGGGTTTGAAACTTACTGGCCCCAAGACAATTTTTACTGGCCCCCCCCTCCAAAAGTTTTAATTTATCATTGTTACAACAAAACCAAAGACTTATAAGTTGTGTTATTCTGTTAACATGTTTAACCATTTATTAAACACATCGTGGATATAAAAAGAACAAAAATGAAATCACATTTCTAGTGATAAAAAATATATAGGTAATAGTCAGCAAAACAATTGAGTAACAATTGTAATTAAGACGGCTGGCCCGTCTTAATTACGTGATATGCCGTTGTTATAAGTCGTGCAATAACACGATGGGCATCTACATTTAAGTTCCTGACCAGCATGGTCAACGGCCTGGAAGATGGATTGTCAACCATCCGCTTAGCTGTCACGCAAACCAGGTGCTGTCTGCTAGCATGGCTGGTCAGGGATTGTTTTCGAAAATTGTCGTTGCCTGTATAAAAAGATCCACTTTTGTCTGCTTTAGACGGGAACATACGACAGACGACACAGTGCATGTATTGAGATTAGAGAATTACAATTTGACAACCACTCATCACTCACTACTCAACTCTTGATTTGCCAACTGTGCGCCCCACGAGCTGCAACGTTATTTATGCATTTAGCAGATAGCAAAACATATGAAGGATGTTAACTTTTACAATGCACATTTTTATTTATTTATTAATAATTTGCAGTTGCCCGATCGGGCCAGTGAGTTGCTAGTTTAACTGTCCCGACGTTACTTTTTACTGGCCCCGGGCCATCGTTATTGTCGAGCCCTGATGAGGTAGGGAAAACAGGTGAAACCAATCAGGGGCAGGGTAGACAATCACAATGGAGGGAATTTCACACAAACAGGAAGTGCACAACAAGAGTAGACATGAGTGACTCAACAAACATGACGAGACATAACAGTTCCAACATGAGTAATGATCGCTTAACCCAATTAGCAGTAATTTCAATTTAAAACAGTGTGGCACGAACTATTTCATTTGATGCAATACTAGATAAATGGGCAAGTGCAAAGGCACGCCATGTTACAATTTAGTAGGAACTAAAGAGCGCTCTAGAATATTTGGTAGCAACATTGTTACATAAGCTACATTATAGGAGGGTTCTAAAGGATCTTTGTTTGTAGGCTTACTTTTGCATTTTAAAGGTCACATGACATGAAAACTTCACTTTAGGAGGTTATTTAACATTAATATGAGTTCCCCTAGCCTGCCTTTGGTCCCCCAGTGGCTAGAATTTTCGATAGGTGTAAACCAAGCCCTGGGTGTTCTTCTCCGCCTTTGAGAAAATGAAGGCTCAATTGCAATGTTTGAAAATCTCCTCCTTGTGACGTCACAAGGAGGAAGGTTACCTCCCCTCTCTCTGCTTTGCCCGCCCAGAGAATCTGGCCCGCCCATAAGAAACTTGAGCTACGACCATGCAAGTGTTTTTATCCTGAGAGACATCATGGCTTGCAAATGTAGAATTCATTACATTTGCTCAGTTTGGATTGTACAAAGGAAAACAAAAGTCTTTTTACAGTTATTCCTTCATCCGAGCCTCTGAAGATCCAGTGTCTTCATTTTATTTTCTCTGGAAATGCGCCGACACAACTTCCCAAAGTTTGCGCCAAACATTTCAGCCACTACTGGTCTTGTTGAAATTAAATTCTGGATCAGTACTAACTCTCTTAAGTCCAGCTACAAACATCGGACAAGTAAGTTAACTAAGCAACATTTTGTTGCTTTACTGTATATGGTTCCTAGCTTGCTACCCTTAGAATGTGGCTGTAATTAGCTCTGCAGCTAAAAGCTGAGTTACTGTTGCTAATGTAAAGGTAGATAGCTAGTATGTGTGTGAATACACACGCTGTAACGTGAGTGTTGTACACTTCTTTGTTATTTGGATAACTGTTCTGCTGTTGGTGTTATGGCGTGCGCGATATCCGCCTTTCCCCTCATTAAAATGACTGAGTGTGCACCTCTGCAAACCAGGGTGATCAGATGAGAATGGGCAAATTCAAGGCATCTTACAGCAACGCTACGAGCCATTGCGATACATCCATTGTAAACATTAGCGCATGGTGCCGCCTCTCTCCTCCTCATTAGTATTTAAAGCTACAGACACAGAAACAGCGTGTCTTGGGGAAAGCTCATTGTGGGACTGCTCGTAGTGGCTGTAATTATGCACCAAGGCTGAATTTTGGGAAAGAGACTTCAGATACAGTATTAGGGGACCACTAAGGCCTATATAAAAGCATCCAAAAACAGCATGTCATGTGACCTTTAAGTGAGGTTTCATCGGATTCCTTGGATGCAGACGATTCGACTGAACCCTGTGACGACATTGTCGCCCCGAAGGTTTTTCCGTCATTTGTATTTTAAGAAATGCCAACTTTTTCAAACTCCTCCTAGGCCGTTGCTCCGATTTTCATGAAAATTGTAAGAGATCATCTTCAGACCATGCCGACACAAAGTTATCAAAGTGTTATCGATAAGTCAAACCGTTCATGAGTTACACGCAAATTATTTTGACAAAGAGCACGCCATAGCAGACGTGAGGCCTTGTCTCTGCAACGGTTTACCATATGGAGATGAAACTTTGGAAATGTCATCGCGAGCATGTCATCTAATCATCTTCCTACCACAATCACCTTGATATGTCAAAATATGACTGAATTCCAGCTGTTTATACTTAGGTCAAATCTGACAAAGCTCGCCACGGGAGAAACGGCTTCATTTTTTAAATAAAGTAACCGAACACTGTTTCCAGCAGCGAGAATAGCTCTTTGGGATGAAACGGGCTCCTTTGAAACGTAAGGTCTTGGGATCGAATCCAGCCACAGTCATCAAGCAAGTCTTGATACCGGATTATCTGTTTAGCGAAGCCAGGTACACCACAGTAGCTGTCTAGCAGTATAATGATAATGGTAACGATGATGTTTCATTGTCAGGGGATTTATAGTCAAGAAGAAGCAGATTTATTGTGCTTTGTAGATATAATGCTGCTACATCTAGCCAGCGCATTTTGTCTCAAAATGACATATTTACCAAACCCATCGGCTTATCGTTACAAACTCGGTATACGTCTTTTGCGCAACGCCGTGAAGGTAATCAAAAGTTTCGGGATAGCGAAAAAAAGTGAATAATTTGTATTCAAAGTTTTGCTGTGCTTCTTTAGCTACTGAATTTCCATATCGAATGCTGCTTGGCCCCCTCATTGCTGCTTTCAGCTATATTTGGTGGCCAAGCCGCGAAGCGGCGAAGCCACTTAAGTGTTTCTACCTTTTCTTATAATTATTATTATTATTATTATTATTATTATTATACATCTGCCATGGGAGTCTATGGCAGCCCCTAGAACCACATGGTCAGAAGTTGTGAAATTTGGCACACTCTTTGGGACCTGTCCCCTCATCACTTTCACCAAGTTTCATGTCTCCCATTCCAACCCTCTAGCGCCACCAATGGGTCAAAGTTGAATGTGTGTTTACACACGTTACCTTTGAACCATATGCCGCATTTTCCAAAATGAGGTATCATTGGATTCCCTGGATCAAGACAAGTTCAACGCACTCTATGACGTCATACCCAGTCATATAGATTCTCCGCCATTTTGAATGTTAACGAAAAGCGTTTTTTGCTACTCCTCCTACAATTCTTGACGAATCTTCTTCAAAATTGCCACAGATGATCTTCAGACCAAGCCTCACAAAAGTTATCCCCGGGAGCTTTGATTTTCGCAAACGTTTGTTAGTTACAGCCAATCAAATTCAGCAACTGATCTGGAAAAAGGGAAGTGAGGTCATATCTTAGTGAATCTTTGATGCATTGACTCCAAACTTGGTGTATGGATTCATGACCCTGTTATTAAGAGGTCCGAAAAAGGTAGGGTCATTTAAGGTCTAGGGGGCGCTACAATAGACAAAACTGTGTTTTGACCAATAACTGTTGATTTGTTTGTCGTATTTAAGTGATTCCTATGTCTCGTGATATCTTAGGAGATCCCGTGTCTGACGCATGTTAACGCATGATACCAGACGAATTGATGAGGCCGCCATTTTGAATGAATTAAACTTTTTCCCTACTCCTACACAATGTATCCAATATTCACCAGATTTGGCACAGATTATCTTCAGACCACAATCACCTTGACATGTCAAAATAGGACTGAATTACAGCTGTTGGGGCAACAACTTGGGCCAAATCTGACCACGCGTGCCACAGGAGAAACGGCTTACTTTTGTATACAGTAACTGTACACAGCAATTCCCAGAGCTGAAAATGGCTCACTGGGATAAGACGGGCTCCTTTGAAGTGCAAGGTCGTAGGTTCGAATCCAGCCAAAGTCTCAAGCATGTCATGATACTGGTTTATCTTTTTAGTGAAGCCAGGTATGCGACAGTAGCTGTCGAGCAGTATAATCATAATGGTCACGATAATGTTTCATTCTCAGGGGATTTATACTCATGAAGAGTCAGATTTATTGTGCTTTGTAGATATGTGTCCTCTAGCCTCTAGGGGGGCTATCCCGTGTCTGACACATGTTAACTTGTGATACCAGCCGAATTGATGCCGCCATTTTGAATTAATTAATAAAACGTTTTTGTCCTACCCCTCCTACAAAATGTATCAAATATTCACCAAATGTGGGACAGATTATCTTCAGACCACAATCACCTTGACATGTCAAAATAGGACTGAATTACAGCTGTTTAAACTTGGGCCAAATCGGACAACCGCTTACCACAGGAAAAACTGCTTATATTTTTACCCAGTAACTGAACTGTGATTTGCAGCACTGAGAATCGCTCATTAGGATAAGTTGGTGTTCTGGCAACGTCAACGTCAGAGGTTCGAATCCAGCCAAAGCCGACGAGCTTGTCATGTCTCTGATTCTCTGTTTAGCGAGACTGTAAGCCACTGCAAAGGAAGCCAGGTACACCGCAGTCGCTAGTTACCTGTAGTCAAGCTACAAGCTATAGTCAATGCAATCCTCACAAAAACTATCAAAATGATTTTAGATTTTCGAAACCGTTTGTCCGGTACAGCCAATCGAAATCGGCAGCAGAGCCGCCAAACAGAAAGTTGTGTCGTATCTCAGCAAATCTTTGATGGATTCACGCCAAACTTGCTGCGTGTACTTGGAACCCTCTTCTGAGGATGTCGAAAGTTTCTTCTGGGTCATCTGACCTGCTTGGCCACCCCATTGCTGCTTGCAGCTATATTTATTAGGATTCCTCCGTAAGGAGGAAACCTATTGTTATTGTTAGTTTTATTAGGGGCCAAGCAGCGAAGCTGCGAGGCACCTATTGTAATTGGTGGTATTATTAT